>JADLZL010002481.1:0-128688 GCA_015844335.1 Chrysopogon serrulatus
AGAAATCAAGAGCAAAATGTAACAACCCAGCCCGGCACGGCCCGGGGCCCAGCCCACGCCTAGGGGTGGGCCCTACCTGCGTAGCAACCTGCTTGAGCTTTCGTCCTCGCTTCGCTCAAAACGGTTAACCGAAGGTTACTACGCGTCTTGGGTATTTAAGTCAGTCTGGTCAAACTCAAACTCCCAGTATGGTACTAACCATCGGATGAACAGTGCCCCTGCAGCTACAGTAACTCACGAATACACACCCTCGAGCTACAGTAACCCGACATTAGGCCCAGCCAATTCGGTGCTACAGTATCATGCCCAAGTGTCTCGTGTAGCTACAGTACCACGGCCCAACATCTGCCCATTTTGGTGGGGTGTTACAGTCACCCCCCCTTAGGAATTTGACGTCCCCGTCGAATGCCAGACTGGCTTACCCTATTAGGGACATTAACCAGGAATCTTTCTCTCTTGGCTAAAACCGCGAGAGTCGGCTCTGATACCAAATGTAACAACCCAGCCCAGCGCACGGCCCAGGCCCACTCTGCCTAGGGGTGGGCCCTACCTGCGTAGCAACCTGCTTGAGCTTTCGTCCTCGCTTCGTTCAAAACGGTTAACCGAAGGTTACTACGCGTCCCTGGCTTGGGTATTTAAGTCAGTCTGGTCAAACTCAAACTCCCAGTATGGTACTAACCATCGGATGAACAGTGCCCCCGCAGCTACAGTAACTTACGAATACACACCCTCGAGCTACAGTAACCCGACATTAGGCCCAGCCCAATTCGGTGCTACAGTATCAGGCCCAAGTGTCTCGCGTAGCTACAGTACCACGGCCCAACATCGGCCCATTTTGGTGGGGTGTTACATAAAACCTCCCCCCTTGTATTTAGTAAAATCTGGACCTCCAAAGCTCCTCCCATGGAAGAACTGCGAGCTATAGTTTCTGTTGGAGCACTAGTGGGGAGGAAGAAAGGGTATATATAGGAGAAGATCACCACAGGCGGTTGACATAAGGAAACCGCCTGTGGAAATTGTGTCCATTTTCACTAGCGGTTTACATAAGAAAACCGCCAGTGAAAATGTACATTATCACTGGCGGTTCCTTATGTCAACCGCCAGTGAAAACTATACCATTTACACCGGCGGTTGACTTAAGGAACCGTCGGTGCTAGCCCTTTCCACCGGGCGGTTCTAAAGCTGGGGCCCGCTTGTCGATTTTCAGTGGCGTCTCTAAGCTAAAACCGCCAGTGCAAATAAAACCCTACCGTCAAGACAAATGCTTTGTGTACTAGTGCTAAACAGACTTTTATTTTGGAAAACAATAGTTCTATAACATCAGAAGAATATTGTTTTCGAAAAACACCAAAACATCTTGGTTGGGTAAACTACCGCTAAAAGATTGAATGTTATTTTGAAATACCATTGCGTTTGTTGGGCACTAACATCGGCAAATCCGTCCGAAGGCACTTCCCACGACACAAAATTTTCTTCCTTCTCTATTCATCCTCGGCCATTGCTCACCGGTCTCACCCCTTGTTTCCTTGTTAATTTCTTTCTCGTCATCGTGTTTTCCCCAACTATCCAAGATGAGGAGACACCTTCTCCTCCATTTATGACTTACTCCGTTCCAAACTGTAGTTCATTTGACTTTTTCAACCTTAAGTTTGACCACTCATCTTTATTCAAAAATTTATATAAAATGTAACTTTTTTTGTTATGGCTTGCTTTATTAACAAAAGTTCTATAATAATAACTTAAATTTGACTAAGTTTGCATAAATATTTTTGAATAAGACGAGTGGTCAAACTTGAGGTTGAAAAAGTCAAACTAACTATAATTTAGAACGGAGGGAGTACTAGCTAGGCCACGCCTTCGATCCCACAGACACTAACATGCAAAACTTGGGTGGACGTAGCGATGTGCTTGGCCTAGGAGGGAGGTTTGACCTCAAGGTCCACAGCCGTAATAGGACCTTTTGTTCTAATGCTGCTATATTCATGCATTAACAGTTTAGCACACCAAATAACAACACAAGAAGGCTACATCTACATAATACTTCCATTACTACATCAAGCGGAGTTCTATGAGAAATTGAATACCTCTTTGGAGGCCACTCTTCGATGGCCCAACGCCGATCCCTCCAACTTATGTGCAAAGAGATCCGCCTCCGACTTGTTTGTGTGAAGCCCCTTGAGACACTTGCCTTCATTGATCCCCACACCAATGACATGTGTGTTGCACACCCAGCTCTATGATATCCTCTTCCTTAGTGGTGATGCAGCATATACCTCCTCAATAATGAGCTCAAGATTATTTTCCTCATCGTCGCACGTAAATGTGACAACCACAACAACAAATAGGAGGGCTTCCTCAAGCTCTCCCATGGTGGTCGCGCTAGCTAAGACCCCATGGGTGATGTTTACGATTGTGAAGAACATACCAATGACAATCACATGACATATGCCCTCCCCATCTTGCATTGCATCGGGATGGAGAAGAGGGAAAACCAAGGCATCGAAGCCACTAACTGCTAGTTATGGGCGGATGTAAGAGAAAAAAGGTTGTATTTGACCAAATTTTTTAATGGCGAAAGACCGTGAGGGAGATTCCTGCGGTAAGGTTTTTATATTTAATTTAAGCAAAGAATGTACTTGCAAGCAAAGCGTTAACTAAAAGCTTTCCCGTTACTATTTAGGCATGTTTGGTTTCCACCTTTTAAACTATAGCGGATTAAACTTCAGTCACTTTAGGGACTAAAGTGCAAACAAACTAAGAGACCAACATTTTTGTCCACTTTAGTTTAGGAGGTGGGATCAAATAGGCGCTTAATATATACTTCCTCTATCTCAAATTGTAATTTGTTTGATTTTTTAGCATAAAGTTTGACCACTCGTCTTATTAAAACAATATGCAAAAATAACCAAATTTAAGTCATTTTTAAAAACTTCTATTAATAAAGCAAGACATGAAAAAATGATATTTTGCACAAAAATTTAAATAAGACGAGTAGTCAAATTTTGTGTAAAAAATCAAACGACTTACAATTTAAAATTGATGAAGTACGTTATCCTGATGCTACCAAACTGAGGCCTTGTTTAGATCCCAAATTAGCTACCAAATTTACTATGCAGAATTTATATTTTCCGTCACATCAAAATGCCGACACATGCATGGAATACTGAATGTAGATGAAATTAAAACTAATTGTACAGTTTAGTTATACTTTGCAAGAACATTTTGAGCCTAATTAGTCAAAGTTTAAATAATTTTTACCAAATACAAACGAAATGTTATAGTGCGCTGATTTGACATGACACTGCAGAATACCAAATCCGGCCGGAACTAAACAAGGCCTGAATTGATACATGTAAAAGTAAAGTGGATTTCATGTGTGTTCGGCCGGTCAAAAAAACGGTTGGTGTTGGCTGATTGAACAGTGCTGGTAGAGAGGAGAATCACCGAAACCAGCCGGAACCAGCCCGGCAACAGATCAGCCGAACACGACCACAAATATTACAGTACAGTCACGTCCCGCTTTCTGCTGTACTTCTGGCGTTCCTAATACATCTAACAGACGCGATGTGGTACACAAACAGGAGAGCAGAATCAGATTCCCAAACCTGAAGCGAAACGACTCTGTCCTCGCCCAAGCTTGCGACCCAAATGGCATCCACCTCGCCGGAACCCGCCGCCGGCGGCGGCGAAACGAACGATCCCATCCACATCCGTCGCCTAGAGCTTTCCGACCACGAGAGGGGCTTCGTTGCCCTTCTCTCCCAGCTCTCCGCTTTGCCCGGACCTCACCGCATCCGAGTTCGCCGCGCTTCACCGAGCTCGCGGCGCAGGGGCGGCGACAACGTCATCCTCGTGGCCGAGAGCCCCTCCGCCTCGGACCGGCAGATCCTCGCGACAGGGTGCCTCTTCGTGGGAGCGTAAGTTCCTGCGCGGCGGCGGCAAGGTCGGGCACGTTGAGGACGTGGTGGTGGATGCCGCCGCGCGCGGCAGCGGTCTCGGGCTCCGCATCGTGCGCCGCCTCGTGGAGATCGCCAGGGACGCCGGCTGCTACAAGGTCATCCTCGACTGCACCCCCGAGCTGCGTGCCTACTACGCCAAGTGTGGATTCGTGGAGAAGGGTGTTCAGATGGCTGTCTACTTCTGAGTTCTGATCTAGGGATCCCTCTGATCTACTGATCCAGAGGTATATTACTAGGCATTGGTATTACTCTTCTGATTAAGTGCTGAACGAAATGCTGTAGTTGTTCGTTGGCAAATAAACTGGCATTTATAGTTTTTAGTAGAGTGTATTAGGCTGATCAGGATTTAAGCCTACATGACTCAAATGCATTTGAACCAAAAGCAGAAACACTCCAAACAGTTAGTGCATAACATTTCTTATCTGTAGTCAGCTTGGTTTGCTGCAGGTAGCTCCGTCTGAAGAGCTACACTAGTTGGTGTTGGAAGATGACCTTCGGTACTAAGGTTAAGGTTGTGCTTTGGGTTCAAAATCGAACCGGTTGGGATGTTTGGTACAGTAGTTTCTTATATATGCTCTTTATTTACAGGTAATAATTGTTAATCAGTTTTAAGTTTTAACCAATAGCTAAACATGGCCAGTCGTAAGCTTCTTGCTAGTTTACCATTGTACTACCGGCAGTCAAATATACTTAGCATTTCCAACTGGTTACAATTCTAATTAGCTGCCCAAAATATCGAGTAATATTTGACTTAGGACAAAATTACTGTGACATGTAAATAAGAATGGGGTACTTAGTAAAAGATTAAAGAAACATGGCCTGAAAGATGGTGAATAAAAACATTAAAAGTATCTTCACTATCCATGGAGTAAAATAAACAGCAAGAAGAAAATTGGAGCTTCAGGTAATGATACATGGGTGCGATAGCTTGGCCTACGAAGTACAAATGTGGTTGCAAGATAGCATCAAAGTGAAATACAGACGGCCAGAGAGATTCCATACTTATTAAAGACTTCACATGATTGAAAACACAGACCTGATGAAATTTGTTCGAAATAAAGGGCATCACATAATGGATTAGTTGGAAGAGGTATTATTATAGTTACTTAAGCTATGAGCCTATGACTGGCTTAGTGGCTTTCATCAATCTCAATTTATGCCATCCAAGTAGATTAACTGAAGTAGTTGAACCCAACTACTCATCCACAATAGTCATAAGCAGCCTATGATATCTAAGTTCATAACCCCGGGAATCTGCTCCAGGAAGCAACAGAAGGCTAATCTTGTGGAAGTTGATACATACATGACGTAGAAAACCATGAAGAAACTTACGATATATTACTGTAGATTTGTAATATTTGAAAGCATTGCTGTTCACAATATATGTCATGCCATTCTTACCGATAAGCCAAAAGCACAAAGGAGACAAAACTACTGTGCGCAGCTTCAAGAATGACACATTGGTTTTACATTCTGGTTTCTCCAGACATGGCCTAATAGAGATCAAAGCACCATAGCTTATGCAATATCTCAAATTTACAAGAGCAAGCTTGAAGTTTGGAGGGGGAGAGGGGAGGTTGTCAAAATGGTTCCACAGATAAAAGAATTACCAGAGTCAATGACAAAAGCTACGGTATCTACCATTAAACAGTGGTGCCCAGCTTCAAGAATGACACATTGCTAGACTTCCTGTTTTCTAAGACATGGCATTGAATAGATCAAAGCCCCGACATTTATAGCTTACAATATCTCAAATTGACAAGAGCAAGCACAAAGTGTTGGAGGGGGAAGGGCGAGGCTGCCAAAATGGTTCCACAGACATAAGAATTACCAAAGTCTATGACAAAAAGCTACACGGGGTATCCACCATTAAATAGATACACTTCTTACAAGATATGGAACTCAAATTGTGCAATTCAGCTGTCAAGGAAAAACATTGTACTTCACAATGTCATATACTATTCTTACCAATCAACCAAGGGGTCAGTCTGAACAACAGAACTAGTTACCAGCTTCAAAATCAGCAGATCAATCACTCGCCTTTTCTATGAATACAAGACACCTACTACTAAATCTAATCAATCAAAGCATGAGCATTAACCCATCAGTCAGGCACAACAAACACCAGTGATTTCATAACAGAATATAATCTATCAATTGGGAAATTAAAATTTGGCAAGGCGCATGATCAAAATCAGGGGGTTAAAACGGTTCCACAGGCAACAGAAGGAATTAGTCTATGGTTAAAGAGGTTGCCATTCCACAGAATCATCCTAACTGAAAGTAATTGCAAGTTGCTAGCATAGAATGAGAAAACAGCAGCATAATACAAATCATTTAAAATCCATTAACATCATCCAAACATAAAGGGTGTTTGCCAGGAAGTAAACATCATCATTTGAGAGTTGTGCAAACTACCCCTACAGTTCTAAGCTATTTGCCACATCCCTAAAAAATACTCATCACAATAGTCCAGAGCTGGCAAGAAACACCTGATAGTCTACTCAAAAGGACCAGGGAAATGAACCGGGGTCGACAACAGACGGTCGACCGGATCGAGCACGAACGGGAGACGTTCCTGAAGCCAGGCAATGTTGTGAGTACCTTTCAGTACCAGATCAGCGGTTTTCTCGACGTCTTCGCCAACCTCTTTAACTTTGCCTAGCGTCCAGATCAGCAGATCCCTCTCACATCCTTCGATTGTTTCCTTAGCCTCCACCGCCAGACGTACGAGCTTAACTGCTGAGTTCTTCAGGAGTAGGAGGTTTTTCAGGAAGCCCCAATCCAGCTTGGCCTCCTGAAAAACGAGGGGGGGATACAGATCATGCTTCATCTTCTGGAGCTCCAGCGCCACGCCTGCAATCAGCGAGAGGATATCTATCTGGTGGCAGTGCACGAACGTCAGCTTAGACGCGACCGGCTTGGGGCATTGGTTCCTCCCCTCAATCAGGTTGACGAGGAGTGCACACGAGTCGCTCGCTATGCGCATGGACTCCAGAGAGACGAGCTCTACAAGTATGCACGGATCGGAGCGGTCCTGCAGGGCTTGGAGGTCGGCATGGCAGAAGATGCGTACGTCGGCCATCTTTTCCTTTTGGCGGCGGCGAGACGGAGATGCGGCGGCAGCGAGGAGGCGGCGAGACGGAGATGCGGCGGCTGCGAGGAGGAGATGGTGGTGGTGGGTGATGGCGACGGCGAAGACGAGGAGGGGTGGTGGTTGTTGCGGCGGCGATATGGATCTAGGCAGCCGCAGGCCCGCAGGTATGGATGGGGGCGATCTGTTTTCTAGCGTTAGATGGGATTTAGGTGGCGTTTGGGAAGTGGGAAATAAGGGGTAGGTATGGGATATGAGGAGATATTTAAACCCAAACCCATGTTTGGGTAGTAGGAAAGGGATACACTGTAGTACTGGGAAAGGGAAATCAGATGGGTTATTGTATCCCATCGAGGAGGGTGGGTTACGCTGGGAAACAACGGCGGTGCTGATGGTTGACAAGAGCGGCGGCGTGAAGGAAGATACCCGTCTGTGGCTGCTGCCATGGATCCGTCGCTCGCCTTGCATGTCGTCGAGCCAGCTTGCCTCGCCCGTCGACCAGCCGCGCTCGCCTCGCACGACAAACAGCAGCCGCTCGCCTCGCACGGGCTGCTGCTGGAGCAGGCGAGCAGCGCCAGCGAGTAGCAGTCGGCCCCGTGGCCTGCGATGCCGGTAGTCCCAGCCGCGCCGCCGCCCGTGCTGCCGGAGCTGCTGCTCACCTCGCACACTGTGGAGCTGCCGTCCTTGCATGTGCTGCTGCCCACGCTTGCTGTCGAGTTTGCCGCATGCCGCTTGCCGGAGCCATCCTCACCGTACCCTCACATGCTCTGGTTGCCGCTTGCCGGAGCCACCGACGAATACAAGTCAACGGCTCAACGCCTTGCATCCCTCTCTTTTGCGGAAGTGTTGGGGCAAGAGCATGGGGATGAGAATGAGATAAGGCCGGTGGTTGGCTCCTTACCGAACGGATGAGGATGAACGAGGAGGACGTACTGTGTGCTGTTTATTTTTTTATTACAAATATTGTGGGACCCACCTAATAACCCATACCCAAACTCTGCTACGGCCAAACAATGGATTGGGCTTTGAGTCTCATATGTCTAACCCAAACCCAGCCTATCATAACCCAGCATATTTCCCTAACCCAAACCCTCCAGCTATCCAAACGCCACCTTAGGGTTTCTTCGGTTTGCCTCTACCGTCGGATCGGGGCGTGGTTTGACTCTGGAATATTCGAGTTCCGGCCCAACTCCTTCAAAACCCCGCCTTTCCTTCTCTCGCACACCCTGCCGCCCCGTCATGGACCGGGTCAATTTGCTCTTCAATATGCGTCAGAGTTTCTTTTCTTCAGGTTGCTTGTTCCATCCTGAAATTTTCACGTTTATTATTAGGTATATAACATATATGTTACATAGTGTTTCATATAGTGCACACATGTTTTATGTTTTTCCGTAGAGTTAGAGTGAGGGGACGCGGGGAGTGATGGTGGCTAACGGATGTGGTGCACGATGTGCTACGGCCGGCAGTAGGGTGCACGGATGGATGGGACTGGTTGGAATCGAGGCGGACGGCAAGTTCCGAGGGAGTTATGCGTCACGAGCACACGGCGCGATGTGCAAGTCGCACACGGGAAGTTACCGTCCGATTAAATTCTACCCCGTCGGCGCTTTCGGACACCTGGTTTGCTCGAGTGACGATTGCCCAATGCCCAAGCGGTTCAAGGGCCAGCGCCCGGCAGCGTGCATGTGAAGGACGATATCTGATTTCCCTTTCTCGGTAGGGAATAGGGATCTAGTGACACCGCGTCATGGCGTGCTCATGCCCGTGTCGCGCTGGACCTGGACGGACGCCGCCTGATGTGGTGTGATGCCTGCCTTATACTCGTGGTATGATACTTTTTTAAAAAAAAAAATAATAGAATGAAGTTCCAGCCTCTACACTCCAATCCGAAGAAAATTGTAGTACATGGCACCAGATCCGCCGGCGGCGAATCCTGCATTCTCGCTGTACGTCGCGTCGCTCCTACTATACTTCTCCTGCTCGTGCGCGTGTGCATGTGCACGAGACCAGTGCCGCCTGCACTGCGAACGCAAGGCCTTGTTTAGTTCCCAACTTGGGGAAGCCCAAGTTGGATGTTGTGCACTGTAGTATACTGTAGCAATTTCGTTTGTATTTGGTAAAAATTATCCAAACTTTGACTAATTAGGCTCAAAATGTTCATCTCGTAAAGTATAACAAAATTGTGCAATTAGTTTTTGATTTTATCTAGATTTAGTACTCCATGCATGTGCCGGCATTTTGATGTGACGAGGAATCTTCTTTTTACATAGTGGAATTTGGGGGTGGTAAGCCGTGCAGATATGTGCGTGTACTGCGTAGGCAACGTGACCCCGGTGCTGGATGCCGCAGGATCACTTCTCTGTTAAGCCAGACACTGGCACAGTCGCACAGTCATCGTTTATACAGATGGAGGACGGGTAGCCTGCCCCGGGCCTGCCGGCCAGCACAGACGTTTGTCTGCGTGCAATGCATGAGCTGCTGCACCTGTACTTGAAGCGGCCCCACCGGTGGACGGACGGTGGTGAAATGTGCACAATCGTCAGTCAGTCAGGGCTCACGGCTGCTAGTGGCATGTGCAGTGGTCACATTGCAGGGCTGCACGGTCGATCGGTCCTAGAAGGGTTATGTTTTTGCTGGATCTGATAGGCTGCAATCGTGGAGCTAGGTCCTTGCCCGGAAATACACACCACAAAAATACCTGGAAAGATTAAAGAACGGTGGGTGTGAAAAGAAGCTGATCGAGACCGGCAGGCCAAGTGGTCGTGTTCGGCTGATCTGTTGCCGGCTGGTTCCGGCTGGTTTCGGCTGATTCTCCTCTCTACCAGCACTGTTCAATCAGCCAACACCAGCCGTTTTTTTGACCGGCCGAACACGATGATGCTCGAGGTTCCATCCCCTTATCTCCGGCTCGACGGGTCCATACATATTCGCCGTGCACGGCCACGCCCACACCGGGTCTCAACGTGCGGCCACCGAATCCTTATTCCGTGACCAATCGTGATCACGATGCACGATCTCGATCACGGGCACGGCGCACATCACTTGCAGTACGCCACTACGGAGTGACGCATCACCTTCGTCGATCTCATCTTCGTTTCTCCGTGCAAGCGTGTACTACACTGCCTGTCCTCTAGTAGTCAAGATACGCGGAGAAACTGGCGTGCGCTGTGCCGCGATTCCCTTTTCCTCCTCGATCTGCTCTGAGTGCCGAGTGCGGGCAAGATCAAGATGTGTGGTCCGGGTTTAGCTACCGGCCTCTCCATCGAGGAATGCTCGGGGCGCCGGAAGCGGCCAGCGTTGCATCATGCTGCATGCGGATCGGATGCGGTTGGATCGGAGATGGAAGTGTTAGATTGATCTCCCATCAGATCCAGCCCAACGGCTTATGGGCCTTGATTCACGCCCTCGATCGGGGCGCCCAACCCTAAGCGATTGGTGGGCCCCGTCGCACAAATAATATAAAAGGGGAAGGTGGGGGCCAGGGCACTCAGTACGAGGTTCACCTGAGCCGCCAGTCCCCCCACCTACATTCCTAATACCCTAATCCGATCAGAGAGGGGCGCTGCCAGCGACGGGAAGCACCACCGACGCCGGCACCACCGCCTCGATGTCCGCGCCTGCCTTCAACCCCTACACCGACCGTCGCTACTCGTGCGCAGACTTCACCGACGAACGTGATGGGATCCTCGGCGCCACCCTCTGCCTCAGTGCCTGCACCACCCACTGAGGGCGGTGGCCTCGGTATGTACCTCACTCCCCTCTCCCTTCTCTCTGTCTCTCTCTCGGATCCGATAGATTACGAACTAGGACGAACTAGGAATTGATTATTTGCCACACCTATGTTGAATCTACCCGCCTATGCTCCACTGCTAGATGATCCTACGGTGAAAATGAACTAACTATGATGTTTATGAATTAACAGGAAGTACCCTGTGTCTTGTCTTGCTCTTGCTCCATGGTTATTTTTTCTTCTTCTGAATGCACAAGAAGTCAAATGACCGAACGTCACTACCGGCACAGGTGTAGTAACCTAACGTCACTACTGTCACAGGTGTAGTTGAAGCTTGAAATATCATTAGGCTTGGTCATTACAGAGCTTACAGATATAAATATTGAGATATACTATATCGAATACAGATAGATAGCGCGAAGAGATAAAGAATTAAGTAGACGATACAGATATAGATGGAAAAGAGATAGATAAACAATAGAGAAGATACAGATGAAGTAATAGATATAGAGATATTATCGCAGGGGATCCCCTGTCTCCCATCCTGTTTAATTTTGTGGCAGATTGTTTAACTAGATTAATACTGCGTGCTCAAACAAATGGTTTGATAAAGGGTTTGATTGAACATATTATTCCCAACGGAGTGGCAGTGTTACAATACGCTGACGATACAATCCTTCTTTTGAAAAATGACTTAGAAAGTGCATCCCATATGAAGTTTCTTCTTTACATATTTGAAATGATTGCGGGCTTAAAGATAAATTTTAGCAAAAGTGAAATTTTCATGATAAATGATGATGGCTCGTGGGGAGATCAATATGCCAATCTGTTTAATTGTCAGCAGAGTTTTTTTCCTATTAAATATCTGGGTGTTTCAATTTCTCCCAATAGACTCAAAGTAAGAAATTGGGATAGTCTAGTGGAGAAAGGCATGAAGAGGCTGGATGTTTGGCAAGGTGGTACTTTATCTATTGCTGGTCGAACTGTGCTCATTTGCTCTAGCTTGAATAATTCACCGATTTATCATATGTCAGTTTATCTGTTACCAAAAACAGTAATTGCAAGGATGGACAAAATAAGAAGAAAGTTCTTTTGGCAAGGGGGTGGTTTGAAGAGGAAATATCATTTGGTTAAATGGGAAATCATTTGCTCAAGTAAGAAAAAAGGGTGGTTTAGGGATCAAAGATCTCAGGAAAATGAATATAAGCCTTATTTGTAAATGGTGGTGGCGATTAGAGAATGAAGATGGTTTATGGCAGCAAATTGTGAAACATAAATATTTGAGAAACAAAGATATTCATAATGTTGGGCATAGATTAGATGACTCTCCTATTTGGTCTGATATGTTGAAAGTTAAAAAGACTTATATGCAGGGTAGGTCTGTTACTATTGAAAGAGGTGATAAAACTAGGTTCTAGGTAGATCCCTGGCTATATGACAGTCCCTTATATATCACCAGTCCTGTTTTGTTTGAGCTGTGTGACAATAAAGACATTTATGTTGAACAAGCAATTAAAAATCCTAATCTTATCACTTTTAGAAGATGGTTACACAGATCTTTGAGACAGGAACTAGACACTATTTTGTCTGCTGCTTTTAATTTCAGTTTTTCTGAATATGATGACAAAGTAAGATGGTTGTTTGGGAAAAAAAAAAAAGGGCTGTTTACTGTTAAATCATTATATGATGCACAGTGTTTATCAAATCATGGGGGTTTTTCATAAGCGAATTTGGAAAAGCAAAGTACCTGAGAAAATCAAAATCTTTTTGTGGCTAATAGCAAATGATGCAATACTTACTAAAGATAATTTGAGGAAAAGAAAATGGCAAGGGGATCCTAGTTGTGTCTTTTGCTCCTGTGTGGAAACCGTTAACCACCTTTTTTTCCAATGTGCTGTTGCCAAGGTAATATGGATGGTTGTGGCTGTCTGTTTTGGGGCTAACAATATCCCTTGCGATTTTGAAAGTTGCTGGGCATGGTGTGACAGATGGTTTAACCAGGGAGATAAATTTCATGCTTGGGGGGTAGCAGCTATTTGCTGGGCTATATGGAAGTGTCAAAATAAAGCTATTTTTGATAAGGTACTCATTAAAAATCCCATTGAAATTTGCTGCCATATCTGTGCTTTAATGAAATATTGGGCAGGACTCTATGATCAGGAGGAGCAAAAGATGCTAGTTGGTGGAGCAGAGTGCATGTTGGGGGTGGCCAAAAGCATTATGGCAACCCAGGCCAATCTCCGCTTTCAGATGCGCACTCTGCCAGGCCCAAGTGGTTTCTGAAGTGCTTACCAACTCAAGATGAAACAATGGGAGAGAAGAACATCAAATGAAAAGTGGTGACAGAGGACAAACTCATGGACTATGCTGTCTCGTGAAGCTTTTTTCTTTGTGTGTATGAACTATGGATGGTTTTTCAGTTTCTTGCTCCTGTGGTTGAGCGTTTTTCTTCTTTGGTTTGCTGTTGCTTTGGCTTCAGCCATGGGCAAAAGCGTGCAAAATAGTCTTAGCCCTTTCTGGTACCTGTCTTGTCCTAGGTCTGTATCCAAAACTCTGTATTTCCGTTAAGCTTTTAATGGAAATGGGTTGTCCCCGGTTGGAAAAAAGATATAGAGATATTATCAACCAATTATTTCTATTCTCTCGGTCTAAAACAAGCAAGAAAATTAAATAAGTAGCCCATGTCTAACATGCCACATGCGAGTGAAGATGCAGATTTTATACCGTGACGTAAGAAAGGCATCTCGATAAAAATTACCAAAAGTTCCCAACGAAAGTACTCGGTATGTAATTTGCTGCAGCGCCATTTTGCACATACCATCTTGTTTAGTTATAAAACAAAAAAAATAATAGTACAAACTAACAATGATTCACTTCAACTTCCACTTTTTACCAAAGCACTACAAAATCCACTAGTGACAGCGCATGCATGCAGCTGAAACGTCTGCAATCGAGGATGGACAACCGTACCAGTACCACGGAGTCTTCCATAATTGAATTTTAGAGCTCTGGTCAACGGAACGCACTTCCAAAATCCCAAGCCCACACCACACCAACCACTCTTTGCTCTCCCTTCCCTTCACCGTTCCGCCCCTATTTATAGAGGGCAGCCGCGCAGCCAGCTTACACGGCTGCGGCACAAGCACACAGAGATCAATCACGCTTGCAACCACTCTCTGCTCCTGCGTGCTCTACCCTTCGTCGTCGCCATGGCTCTGCTCTCCGATCTCATCAACCTCGACCTCTCGGAGTGCACCCAGAAGATCATCGCCGAGTACATCTGGTGCGTATAGATCGTCTCTGTTTTCCCTCTCGCTCAATCTGATGCTTTTTCCATCAGTCTCATACTCTCATGGTGTCCCTTGGGACGTTGGCGTCTTTCATCTCGTGGCTTCTCTTTTCTCTGCTTTGTGCTCATATTTTACATGGGAAGCAAGTAAAAGAGAGCATTCGCACTGGCAGGAATTTCTTTGGCAATCTTTCAGATGTTTTGTTCTAATACTAAAAATTTTAGGAAGATCATAGGACATACTGATCCATGGTAAAGCAAGTGACCTTGTCTGATCTGATGCAGGGTTGGCGGTTCTGGGATGGATGTGAGGAGCAAAGCCAGGGTTAGTACACTTTTTGCCACCCCTGCTAACCTTCATTCTTCATCTTCGTTCTATAGTTTTGGTGGAAGATACACTTGTGCCGTGCAAGTGTGCCTTTGGAGCTTTGTAACAACGGCCTTGTTTAGATACCAAATTTGGTGTCCAAACTTTGCATAGTAAAGGTCACATCACACCGTAGCAATTTTATTTTATTATTTGGTAATAATTGTACAAACATTGATTAATTAGGCTTAAAATGTTCGTCTCGCAAAGTACAACAAAACTGTACAATTAGTTTTTTATTTCATCTATATTTAGTACTTCATACATGTGCCGACATTTTGATGTGATGGGGAATAGGAATTCTGCATAATAAATTTTAGTGGCAAAATTTGGTACCTGGCCAACTTTTCAAGGGCCGAACTTCACACGCGGCCAGCCCCCCTTGCATGTTTGAAAAAAAAAGTCAGAGTGCATGACACATCTCTGCCTGCCTTTTTTACTCAGACGCTGTCCGGACCTGTTGATGACCCAAGCAAGCTTCCAAAATGGAATTTCGACGGCTCCAGCACCGGCCAAGCTCCGGGTGACGACAGTGAAGTCATCCTTTGGTACGTATCATTTCTCCCATCTTGACATGTGTGCCTCACTGGTCACTACTGCCTTGCTGTTGACGCGTTGCACTAATTCACTTCACCTTTTTTTTTTTTGGCATCAAGCCCTCGGGCCATCTTCAGAGACCCGTTCAGGAAGGGGGAGAACATACTGGTAACCAGAGACCACCCTTTGATTCTTTTTTGCAGATTCATCCAATTTTGAGCTGTTTGTCCATGGGTATGGAGACAATTCATCCATTTTTTGAGCTGTGTTGTAGGTTATGTGCGACTGCTATGAGCCGAATGGAAAACCGATTCCGAGCAACAAGCGGCACGGGGCCGCGACGATCTTTAACCACCCTGATGTCAAGGCTGAGGAACCATGGTCTGTGTCTCCATCAGCTTTTCTGTATCTTCAGTCCTGCATAAAATTGAACTGATGTGTTGTGTAAATATGTCTGTTCAGTGAAATGTTTTTTCTTATGTATAGTGAATCTGTTCAACTTCAGGTTTGGGATTGAGCAAGAGTACACCCTTCTTCAGAAGGACACCAACTGGCCTCTTGGCTGGCCGCTGGGCGGCTACCCTGGCCCTCAGGTACCTAGCAGTAATTAGTCTATTGCAAGACTACTTTTCTGCACAATTAGGTGCACATTGACAGAAAACACAGGAGCTCGAGATCTCCTTGTAATCTGCCTCAAACCATATTGATATACACAGATTTGCGTTAACAATGTCAGAGTTGATCAGCTTATATGGAATGATGATTCTGACAGGGACCTTACTACTGCGCCGCCGCCCGCCGGAGCGGACAAATCCTACGGGCGCGCACTACAAGGCCTGCATCGACATCAGCGGCATCAACGGGGAGGTGATGCCAGGGCAGTGGGAGTTCCAGGTTGGCCCTGCCGTCGGCGTGTCGGCCGGCGACCAGCTCTGGGTGGCTCGCTACATTCTTGAGGTAGAGGCTTCATGCCGCCTGCCGGCTGTGTTCAGTTGTTCGGCCAAGACACGGCGTGCTGTGTCGTGTCACTGTGTCATTGTGTGTTTGCTGATGAGACGTGCTCTTCTTTCCCTGTGATTGGCAGAGGATCACCGAGATTGCCGGTGTGGTCGTCTCCTTCGACCCCAAGCCAATTCCGGTGACCATGCATTTCTTTACCTAACACATATTTTCTGCTGGTCTCAGTCTCATGTCGTCTCTGGGCATGTGACTGCAGGGAGACTGGAATGGCGCTGGTGCTCACACCAACTATAGCACCAAGTCGATGAGGAGCGACGGCGGGTACGCGGTGATCAAGAAGGCGATCAGCAAGCTGGGCCTCCGATCCGGCACCGGGAGCACATCGCCGCGTACGGGGACGGCAACGAGCGCCGCCTCACCGGTCGCCACGAGACGGCCGACATCAACACCTTCATCTGGGTGAGCACGACAACACCGCCGTAACACATCTTCTCCAATCCATGTAGCAACATCTCATCCCTTTGTTTGTCATGTCAGGGCGTCGCCAACCGCGGTGCGTCGGTGCGGGTGGGCCGCGACACCGAGAAGGAAGGCAAAGGTGAGAAGCCATCTGCTGTTTCAGTCGGTTGATCTGATCCTTGTGAGATTTCTTGGTTTACCTCGTCAGGCTACTTCGAGGACCGGAGACCGGCGTCCAACATGGACCCGTACGTGGTGACCTCGCTGATCGCTGTGGGAGCCCAGCCACGCCAACGGCAGCGGCAAGGGCGCCGGGGCTCCTTGATTCTCCGGCGGGGAGTCACCGTGTGAGAGTCGGGCTGCGTAGTAGATGTCAAATGAGACTGACGCTGTCAGAAACTTGAGATGACCGTAATAATAGATGCAGTGTGCTGGTTTGAGTGTTGGATAACCAGCCAAGAACACTTTTTTCCGAGTTTTTTTTTTTTAAAAATGGCATAATTTTATTTATATATATAGCGTTCTGAATTGTTTGAGATTCCACCTTAAACCAGAGTCGAGTCCAAGTCGAAAGTCGCTTAAAACCAAGTTATTTTATTTTAAAAGAAAAACAAGTTCAATGGGATCACTTTTAAAAAGCTTTATATGTCCGGCCCTATCTAGCTTGTTCCCCTAGCTTGTTGTCGTGTACTCCGTACTTGTGATTGCTGATGCGTGTCCACATGCGTGGGTTCGTGCACTTCTGATCGCTAATACGTGTCGAACTGCGTAGGTTCTGGGTGGTCTTTTTTCTCTTCGTCATCGGCTTATCTTGGTGTGGGTGTACTTGCACATTCAGAACCACCTGTCACTCGTGCTTGTAAATCATGGAGCTGAACCACCGCAGATGTGCTAATCACATCTAATAACAAGTCCAACACCGCACCCCGGTCACAATCCCTTGCCATAATGCCAGTCGTGATTTGCAGTTACTAGAAACTTAAGAAGACAGGGTCTACAATAAGGTCACACACGAACGGTTTATCAATTCTCGGACGGTTCATAACCAAGGCTCAGCGAACAGGCATAAACATTGGTGATAGGTGAGTAAAACATTTTTACTCTTCAGAAAGAAGAAAAATTATACGCAAATGCTCAAACAAACCTGAAACACTTCTAACAAGATTAGAAGAAATACGACAAGATTAGAAGAAATACGCTCCCAATTACAACACTGTGACAAGATTATTACCGCATGCTGTGCCAGCGGCTTCCTCTGCAATATGGGCAAAAAAACGGGACGAGTCTGATACATACATTTTATTCATCTGTGAGATGCAACAGGGAAGAAAAACTATGGAACAAGAGGCCGGAATGAGTTTGTGTAACCGCCTCAACTCATTCTAAAACACACTTCAAAATTTTTATGTGATAACAGTCGGGGCAGAGCAGCCAGTGTACTCTTCCATCTTGGAGAGCTTGAGCGCAACATCAACCTTGAGATGAAACACAAAATTAGTAAATGCAGTTTCACAGGAACCGGAGGTCAGCTCTGTGAATAGAAAGGACAGGGTAGTATCTTACCAACGGAGCAAGGGCATCCTGGGAATCCCTGCCAGTCTTGGAGGAATCCTTCTCGTATTGCTCAATGTAGACACGGATGGTGGCACCAACAGAACCGGTTCCAGAAAGGCGGAACACCTAGAATGACAAAAATCCATGTTAGCTCACCAGTATGATATAGTCAGATCTCTCAGATATATCCATCTGACCAAGGATGAATCCAACTCAAACTTATCAAGTACCAACTACTAATATTGCAAAAAAGGAAATGTATTGTTAACTGAAACAAGGTTCCACACCACTCCCTTTCCTTTGGTTCAAGACATAAAACAGAGGATATCTGAATGAACATGGGTCTACATACCAGTCGTGAACCATCTCCGAAGAGGTATCGGATGCCCTGGTGCTTGGACACAGAGCCATCAACAGGATCCTTGTACTCAAACTCGTCAGCTGCTACTACTTCAGAAACATCAGACCGGATCTCCTTGATCAGCCTGAAAAACAAATAATTTAGACATGGTACTAAAATGTTCAAGATTGCTTAAGTTGATAGATGTATATACGGGAGTATGAACATAATCTTTTGGAGGTACTGATTCCTTTGCATTTTAAAAAGTTCCACTTACTTGTTGACATCAGACAGTGATGACTGCATGCTTACTAGGTTTGCCATAAGCTCCTTAGCAGCCCCCGCATCAACATTCTTCACAAACAAACTTGTGCATTTAAAATGATATCTGAAACAGGTGGTACATATATGCAATGAGCATGTCAAAACAAGAGTTAGTACCTCATAGTCATAGCGTGTGTAATAATGGCGACCATATGTGGCCCAGTGTTGACGGACAATATCTTCAACAGTGACAAGCTTATTATCTCCTCCAAGGTTGTCCTTATTCTTGAAAGCAATAATAGAAAGCCATGCAAGCACAGCCCAGATGCCATCCTTCTCACGAATGTGGTCAGACCCTGGCCAAAGTAGTACATATAAACATCTCAATAATGTCTATACCAAATACTAACAAGTCCTTGACTTTATTATGGGCTTGGCCGCGATTCATGACCAACTCAATAACTATTATGTCTACACCAAAGTGCAGTGTAAGCTACATTCTATCTGCATGTTTTTGTTAAATTGATTTCCCATAAC
Organism: Chrysopogon serrulatus; assembly: GCA_015844335.1. Taxonomy (NCBI): domain Eukaryota; kingdom Viridiplantae; phylum Streptophyta; class Magnoliopsida; order Poales; family Poaceae; genus Chrysopogon; species Chrysopogon serrulatus. The sequence continues at coordinate 19,091 of JADLZL010002481.1, forward strand.
TAGATGCTAAATTAGCCCCCTTGATTTAGAACGCATGTTTGTGCCAATTCACCCCTCCCATTAACTACAAGCAACTACGTATCTCCACCGCAGAGATGTTTGCATTAGAAATCCTTTCATATATATTTGGTGGGACGTGGGAGCCAAGAAGGAATTCTCATAGTTGGCAAATGTGCAAGTAGTCCAAGATAGTTTGTTTCTTTTAGTAGATAATTGAATTTGGCTAATTTCCAATTTGTCAAAACTTTCCAAATTGCTCGTAGAAATTATGCAGCTTAGCTGCAATAGAAGAGTTGAATGATATGTGGTTTGAGTCCTCATAAAAATCCAATTACATTTTTGCAGCAAAGGGTTACTTACGCTTATGAAATCTTCAGGGCTACTTAAGTCTTGATATTTTACACATGTATCCTTTTGCAGCCTGTATTTCATCCTGTATCAACCTCACACTTCTCCCAGACCAACGCGATCTGAGTATGACTTGGCATGTGATCATTTCAGAATACTTCACAAGGTAGGCACAACTCTATTGAAGATTTGTATCCATGCTATTATCTTGTGTCTCAAATTCATGCATTAATTTGTGTACGTGATGGATGTTTCTTCCGTGTATGTGAATTAAGCTTGTGTATCTGATTCCCAAAGTCTTGCTCAGCAGCAAACACCAAAGATACATGATAATGACTTTGACAACAAATCATTTTTTATTGGCATTATGAGCCTTACAGGATTACTTTTGGTTTTCTGTTCTTATGTGCAGTTCATGGTGGTTACTTGTGCTGACTCCAGGGTCTGCAGCCTGCCCTGCGTGCTCTGATCTATGGTTTCATTGCTTTACAGAACCTAATCAGTTTTCTACCCCGTGCCAAATGATGCAAAGATCTATTAATTAATTGTTTCAAATCTGTGTGCTCTTGCATTGTATTTCAAGATTTCAGCTACGAAGTGTGTTTGTACTCCAATGATGCATTTGGAGGCTGGAAAGAGGAAGGTGCTGCTCCAAAAAGATTATTTTGTGTTCCTTTCCTAATATGTAATTAGGTTCCATTTTTACTCTATTAGAGCATAAGTGCTTTTAGTGTAGTAGTGCAACACTTTATGATCTTACTTGTGATGTATAGATATAATTATAGAACATATAAGCTGACTGAACCTTTGTGTTTTAGTTTGAAATAGGGATTTTTGAATCTTCTTGCTCCTAGAGTGAAACTTAAACTACATGAAAAAAAAATATCGTTCTCTTCATGTGCATCCCTAAAATATTACCGTAAGATGTTAGCACGGGCACTATACTAGTCTAAGTAATAAAAGTATATGCTTTAAATAAAGGCTGTTGTGCTCTTGTAAAAAACCAGTTACATGTTTCTGGCAGCCTGAATAGGTAAGCTATACTAATCTGATGACCATTTATATGTTTAAAGACCTTGACAACTCACTATGGTTGTTTTATCATACAATCATCACGAATTATAACAAGCAGAAGCTGTCACAAAGTAATGAAAGTATTAAACAAGCAAAGCATTGCCAGATATTCTTGATTCTAATACCTGTGTGGATAAGCTTACAATTCATTCCACTAACAAGAAAAAGGTGCACTGTATGCTCACTTTGGTAAGGTGTAAACATATATCAAATTCAACAGACAGTAGATCTTACTGTGTATAAGTTAAAAGGTGGGGTGACTGTTTGCTTACCATCTACCTTTATCAAGAACATAGACACATAGAGTGAAGATAGATGATCACTTACTTGAAGACCCTTCAGTTGCATCCCTGCAACAGTTCTGTAAAAACACCTGAGCATACAAGATATGAAAGGTCATGAGTTATTTCTTCCCTTGCCATTTGCCAGAAAAAAGGCCAACTGGTTACAATGTGAGAAAAGAAATTAACAGTGTGGGCTACTTCACATATGTATAATTTAGTGAGAAGGAGCGGGGTAGGATCTAGAATTTTGTTTTCCTCCCACTCCATTGCAAATGCCAAAGACAGAAGTTTCTTCTGACAGCTCAGAATGAAAAGGCAGAAATACATGGAATTCTAAATTGAGAATGAGTATTGTGTTACTCCGAGGCAACAAATAAAAAGGCAGGAATTCTTGGAATTGGAATTTGAGAATTAGCACTGTGTGTCCTAAAAGGCATGGCTGCTATTCATTAGGTGGAACAGGTGTATGCAAGCAGGCATATATGTACATCTCAATTTTCCAACCTTACTAAGGCAAGTTGCAACTCGTGTGTACTGTTATGGAAAACAATTGGTTACAAAAGGCCAATCACTCAATGTATGTGCTACTCAAACATGGATAGCATTTTTCAGTTATGTCAACACTAACTGCTGCAGCGGTTTTTAAAAATCACTCACTTGGTAGACTATATGAAAAAAAAAAACTAATAACACAAAAATAGGTGAGTTTTAACTGAAAGAGGAAGAAACTTCAATACAAAAAACAAGGAATGCATGCAACCATTCACACACCGAATAAGCTATACATGTGCTATACATATATATAAGCCGGAGAATGAGCAAATTTGTTTATTGGTACAGGAAAGGTTACTGATAAAATATTTTTTAGAAAATAAGGGACACAGAAAGAAGCTTACATGGTACCTAGGACAAAGATTTTTTTTTGAAGGGTTTTAAAGGCTCTATAAGTAAGGGCAAGGCTTATCTAATAGTTTATTAGTTAGTGAAATGTAAAGGAATCAGAGACTTGTGTTTTGAGGTAGAAAGGCACTTTACCATCAGTTATTGGGCAGCTGTTGACTACAACCAATCAAGTGGCATGAGTATCTGTAGGAGCATGTGCGCATATATTTGGACTACATTTTTACTGTTACCAAATAGAACCACAAACTCAGGCAGCGCGACCACGCCGTAACGCGACGGCCACACTACAAGGGCATAGGAAAGAGATAGGAATTAGGAACATTTGATAGTGCTTTTTTAACCAACAAAAGGGATTAAATTCCACGCTTATGCCATCAGCAGGTACGGAGGTACTATTTTAGTCTTGTGTCATAGAAGAATGATCAATTGGAACCAACCAAGCTGAGAGGATGGGGAAGAATCAAGAAAGAGGAAGAAGTGATACCTGAATTTGTGTTTGACAGAGAAAGGCTTAAAAGACATAGTCTAGAGAAGGTTGGATAAGCTGTTGGAAATGAAGTGACCAGTGAAGACATTTCATCATGTGGCACGGTATTAGGAACAGTCTGCATCAAGTATCAGTGTATCAAGGCCAACCATTGACTCATCCTGTAGAGTTTACAAATGTAAGCCATGGCAATAAATTTGCAACAATTCAGGGCAAGTTCAGTTTATTACCTGGGCATAAACTTTCTTGAATTCCCCCTTTTTCAAGGTTCAATTTCAGTGAAAAAATCATCATTCTCTTCCTAGCCCGCCTACACCAGACTGTTAAAAAATGAACAAAGATCAATGCACAGACATTTTGTAACACCAATTCAGCGAGAGAGGTCTGGAGGTGCAAAGGCCTGATGCCAAACATCTGAATACCATCTGGTGTAATAAAAAAAATTAGCAAGCAAAAAATTCAGTGGCCTTAAACAAAGTTGACAAAGCAAAAAGTACCTCCATTGACATCAGAGGTCACTGTAAGCAGAGGTTAAGAAAAATAAATGTTTGCTACAGGAAAATTTCACCTATGATTAGTTACATATATGTACCTCTTCTTTGAGAAAAGGAGCTGACACCTTTGGCGAATTTCACTGAGTATCAGAAACCTCTGATTAAAAGTTATAGAGAAAACATGGACTCCTAATTGGATTATGTTGAAACATAACATGGCATGCAAAAGGAAATCCATGCAGTGACATCTCAGCTGTTGTAGTGATGCATACCTTTATCTCAGGATGTTCAGGTTCCTCCATTGAACCATCATCAAAATTCTCTGCAGGTGAAGAGGAAGGGACCAAGAACATTGAGGAGGCTGCTACTGGAGCAATCCAAGCCGACAAATTAATCTGCAAAAACAATGAATTCGTTCTCTGTACTTGTTTGAAATGTATCTCATTTTCCTGATTTCCAGGCACATTGAGAATAATAGATGTGCGAAAATGTTTAGATTCATGGAAAGATGAAATGAGCTCTGCAGAGTATTTTAGTAAAGGCTGATCCAGAAATAACACAAAGAAAACGATCATATCCTATCCTGTTATAACACAAAAGCTAATTTGATGACCGAGAATGCATACAAAATTTTTCATTCGTCGAACAAACCATACTGTATCTCACTATATTAACAGGTTTATAGAGTTGTTTGTAACAAAGACTAATTTCTTTGCCTGCACCAAGCCAATAGAATCGTTATTACTTAATTATTAAGTTTCATGATCAATATATACCTTTTTATAAACCACTACACCAACTATACAGCAAATAAAGATCACAGCCTGGTTAACGAAGTGATGTCCCTCATGCCAGAGTTCACATAGAGAAAAGATATAAGCCTATTATCCTTGTTTGTCGATTAAAAATATGTACTGAATTAAAAACACTGGATAACCTGCATACATTTTTCTCTCCGGAATCTGCTAGACGGCGCAAGTGGGCATGGAGAGGAGAAGGACGGCCGCCACCGCGCCGCCGCCCTGCCACATCCGCGTCAAGAGAGATGGGGAGAGAAAGGAGGGGAAGAGCAAAGGCTATTGGGGTCTCACGGGCGCAGGGTCATCCATGGGAGGATCAGGCGGCCAAAAATAATTTCAGTGACTTAGTTGGGGTGAAAGTTGAGGAAACTCTGCATCTTTCTAAAAAGTTAATTCCACAAAAGAGAGAATACCTCCATGTGACTGTACAGTAAAATCGTGTTTCCGTAATGAATTTTTCCGTAATATTTGTGGAGCTGCCGTTCCACATGCCGTTCCACAAAATGGTGGTGGAGCTGTCATTCCACAGAATCATCCTAACTGAAAGTAATTGCAAGTGGTACCCTAGCACAGAATGAGAAAACAGCATCATAATACAAATCATTTAAAATTTAAAATCCATTAACATCATCGAAACATAAAGGGTATTGCCACTCCAAGAAGTACACATCGCAACATTTGAGAGCTGTGCAAGCTACCCCACACTACAGTTCTAAGCTGTTTGCCATGCTCTTATCACAACAGTCACGAGCTGGCAAGAAACTGCTGATAGTCTACTCCGAATCAGGGAAATAAAACCTGGGTCGACAACAGAGAGTCGATCCCATTGAGCACGGGCGGGAGACGTGACTGAAACCAGGCAAATTTGCGAGTACCACCCAGTACATCATCAGCGTCAGACTTTAACACTGCGCCCACCACTCTAACATTGCCTAAGAACACATCCTCCCCAGACGTTCCTTAGCTTCCTCCCCCAGACGTTTGAGCCCAATTGCTGAGTTCTTCAGGAGTATAAGGGCTTTCGGGAAGCCCTCGCCTAGCATGGCCTCCTCGAGGAGGGAGGACAGATCATGCTTGATCTCGAGGAGCTCCACCGCGACGCCTGCCACGAACGAGAGGAGATCGATCTGGGGGCATTGCCAGTACCTCTGCTCAATCAGGTTGCGGAGGAGTGCATACGAGTCGGTCGATATGCGCACCGACTCCAGAGAGACTAGCTTTAGAAACATGCGCCCATCGGAGCGGTCCTGCAGGGCTTGGAGGTCGTCATGGCAGGAGATGCTCACGTGGACCATCTTTTCCTTTAGGCGGAGGCTGCGGCGGCGGCGAGACGGAGATGGTGGGGGTTGTTGCGGCGGTGGCGAGACGGAGATGGTGGGGTTGTTGCGGCGGCGGCGAGACGGAGATGGTGGGGCTTGTTGTGGCGGCGGCGAGACGGAGATGGTGGGGTTGTTGCGGCGGCGGCGAGACGGAGATGGTGAGGGTTGTTGCGGCGGCGGCGAGACGGAGATGGTGGGATTGTCGCGGCGGCGGCGGCGGCAGCGAGAGGCGGACATGGTGGGGGTTGTTGCGAGGAGGAGATGGTGGTGGTGGGTGATGGCGACGGCGAAGACGAGGAGGGGTGGTGGTTGTTGCGGCGGCGATATGGATCTAGGCAGCCGCAGGCCCGCAGTTTATACATCCGTATGGATGGGGGCGATCTGTTTTCTAGATGGGATTTAGATTTAGGGTTTCTTCGGTTTGCCTCTACCGTCGGATCCGATTAGGGCAGGCAGCTGGGCCGGGGCGGATGGTTTGACTCCGGAATATTCGAGTTCCGGGCCAACTCCTTCAAAACCCCCGCCTTTCCTTCTCTCGCACACCCTGCCGCCCCGTCATGGACCGGGCTGTCCCTAGGCCCAGTGGGCCGGCTGAGAGACAAGAAGCAGGCTCAGCTCGTAATCTATATTTCAAAAACCAGACAACCAGGCTCCTCCATCTATTGAATCCGTGCATATGAGCTCCCATGGCTGGTTTGGAGGCGGTTTTGGCCTGGCGCTACGTCGAACTGACTCAGCCCGTAATCTATATCTATATCTATATCTATACCTAATACTTAAAAGGCAAAATTTCTTGCGATAAAATCTTTCGTCTAGCTAAGAGATCGATTCAATGTAGACTCCGATTTTAAAACGTATTGAGTCATATAAAAAACAAATTATAATGGATTGAGTCATATAAGAACAAATTATAACCGCCCAATAAATAAATCAAAATAAGAATTGTAGTTACAACTCGTTCCGTCAAAATAGGTATGAAACAATTCTAATGGATGTCCCGACCAATCACGTGTAGCATGTCAATAATCTTACGCCAATAAAAGATAACTTTATGGTATATAACCTGGACTCATATATCTGTTATACAATTTCTAATCCAACACCTAATAAGGTTTTAAACGAACCTTCCACTTAATTACGGGAGAACGTGAAAAGGTGTCCAAAACAGTAAAAACGCCTCCCACCTTTAATTGCTTCCCTCTGCATGTCAAGTATGTGTCGAGGCATTTGCAGAGTCCCCGTTGGTCGCTTCCCTCTCCGCCATGTTGAGTCTACTGCCGAAGTCGCTCCGCATAGTCCGCGCCGGGGGACGATCGAACTTCAACAGATTATTTAATTCCACGGAAGAGAACGCACGAGGTAACCAAATTTTGCCGCGGCGTCACAAGGATAGACCGCGGACAGCGTGTGATGACTTCGCGCACGGTTTTAGCCGACGAAGTGTAGAGCAACAAATGCACGTGGAGGGTGAAGGCCGGCGTGCATGTCGCTTTTGTCGCAAAGGCCGCCCCGGTGCGGAACGGCCGACCATATATGACCATGCCGCACCTAGGTCACGCGATGAGCAGCGAAGGTCCGCACATCGAACTCACGGTAAAGGCGAACTCGTCGCATGACGAGGTCCTCGATCCACGGCGCAGATACAAAGCAGCCTAGCGCAGATTATTTTTTCCCCTTCATTCATGTACGTGCAACCGAAGTGTTGTTTGAGTATGAACACACAAAGATACCCTACTTTGAACACGCGGCAACCTCCACGAGAAGGCTTCAAAGCATCAATGGTGGCGGCATGTTTAATTGTTTATCCCATGAAAAAATGTTCAATTCTTTATGTGTCGGTATTTTTTTATCCCGTTGCAACGCACGGGCATGTTTTGCTAGTAGTAATATATAAAAGAGGCGTGGCCCGTGCCCAACCTGCCTGCTTGAGCGGGCAAATGGCCTTGGTCTCGCCGGAAAGGAGCTTGTGTGCACGCTTCGGCGCCGCCATGCCGCGATCGACCTACGCACCACCGGACATCCCGGGACCGTGGAATCGAGCCGCCGAAGCCCCGTGGTCCGCGCTCGAGCTTCGCCCTCGCCATTGGGAGTTAGGACCGAGCCATGCTCACGCACGCCGCCTCCACATCTTCTTCCACGATCGCTTGATGTGCATGCGGTTGCACATCCATCCCTCAAGCCACAAGGCAACCGCTTGATGTGTGGCAGCCGACACAGCAGCGATCCCGATGACCGAGCCGCCATGGCCGATCCCGATGTCACGAGCCCCCGGGTTCGCCACCACGAGGTGCCGCAGGCCCGGAGCGGCGTGCAGCGGCGTCCTCCGCGGCGCGATGGCGTGGGTCGCACGGTCAAGCCGCGTCCGCAACTCACCGTCGGGTCGAAGAGAAGGCGCCCGGACCTCCTCACGGGAGAGCGCCGCCGCGTGGGCGGGCGTGGGCGCAGCGAAGCTCGCCAGGCCCGCCAGCGAAGGGCAGCGGAGCCTGCCCGCCGAAAGGGCGCGAAGCGGGCGGAGCTCTGCCTCGCCAGCCTAACGAAGCGAAGCGAAGTAGCCCCCGGCCCGACAGACGCTGGAGCGCAAGACGCACCCCGCTCCACCGTGCCTATTGAGGTGTTCTCGCCAAATCGCGGCACGTGATGCGATCGCTTTCCTCATCGTCGCCGCCTCCGGCCACCCCCCACCGCCCAGCTTGAGGCCCTCGGATCGACGGCCCCGCACTGCGCCCCTCGTAGCCATGGTCGCCGATTCAATCTCCGAGCGCAATTGTTCGGGAATATTGGAGTGCCGCCGCAGGGCGCTTAGTCTCGCCGCCGAGCGACGGCCCGGCAGTCAGCGCAACTGCAGCGACCTACCGGCGGCGCTTAGTACGCTTGGTCATGGGGGAGTCGGTCGCCGAGGACGCCGATGCCGGGAGTCGCCCCGGGAGCCCGTCGCGCGCCCGTTTGGTACGGGAGGTCGATTCACGATTGGGATGAGCGAGTAAGAAAAAGACGGACCGCATGAGGTGGAAGAAGAGGAAAAAAACGCTGGACCCATATGGCACATCAGCAAAAACCACCCTATAAAACAGGCAGGAAGGAAAAGTAAAAACAGTTTGCGTAGTTGAAGGATCTTTGGATATCCGGTTTTACAATTGACGGAGCAAAGTTAGTCTTTTACAATATTTGAGGGAGCAAAAGTAGACTTTTTCCGCCGATGAAAGGGAGGAAGAACAGAGACGTCGTCATTCAAGAGAAGAACGGACTCGTCTTCCACTCCAAGAACTCTCTCTCCGAACTTAGCTGTTCTTGCTCCTCCACGTCCGATTCCTTGTCGAAAAAAAGCAGGCTCACATGGCATTGTGAACACCAGGCTTATCTAGGACGTCGGATGAATTGTGCGGGTCCAAGCTGTACCAGGGTTTGGTCTTTTATGTTTTGTCGCATGTGCTGAGGGTATTTTGGTCTGGCTGATTCTTTCCAGGTTTCCTTCCTACGCACCCGCCATTCAGCTCCAAATTGAGCGAGAGAGAGAAACATTTCCATCTTGGCCATGGTGTTGACACTGTTAGCGTCAACTTTTACTAAAGCTTTTCACCCAAAAGGAAACAAGAAAATACACTAGTCTAGGGATTTATCTGACAATTTCCACGAGTTTTGCATATTCTGTAATTTCCAGGGAGATTTCCAGAAAAGCTGAAAAGGAGGGATTCAAGTGTAAATTAACCACGAAACTTATCCGCCACGAAGGACACCGCGGGAAGGCTCAAGAAGACTCGAAGACACGGGAGGAGCGAGGGGGCCGCCGGGTGGGGCCGGCCGGCCCCACCATGGGCCGGGCGACACCCCCTAGGGCTGCTGCCCTCCTCCTTCCGAAGCTTCCTCCCGGCGCCTAGGGTTTTCATCTCCGCCGTTGGTTAAGTCGGTTTGATCCTGCGGCGCACGCGCATCCCACCGGACTATAAATACATGGGTAGACCCCCCTGGAGAGAGCCAATTCATTATTCATCAAGGCCTCAAGCCATCAAGCATCTAGAGCCTTCAAGTTCATCAAGAGCCTTCTAGTTCATAGGATTAGCTAGCTAGATTAGAAGTAGAGGAGATCTAGTTCTTCATCGGACTGGAGCCCAGGGCCCGGGCCGGGAGCGCAAGAGTTCGATAATAGATCTAGTTCTTAGTTACTTTATTGTATTCAATATTCAGATTAGGGAGACTTTACTCTAAATATATTCATATGTTCTTAATTACAATAGTCATTGTCTACTTTGATTATATGTCTAGTTTAGTTACTTCGATCTTATTAAATTCATTTAATTGCTCGTATAGCGTTTATCCATATGTACAATGGGTAGATGATAGGCGATATGTAGACGTGGTGTCTAGATGTCTTGTTTATCTGCGAGTGCACCCCGATATGCCGGGACGTGTGGTAGTCAAGCGTAGGTGACGCCTACGTTAGTTCCTCTATAGTCCACCCCCGTATGTAGGACTAGCATGGGCACGGTCATTTGTTGGTATAAATTAATCGCACCCTAAATAATAATTATAATCAGATTATCCGCAAGCGCACAGATATATCTTGATCAAGCACTTCACCAAGATCAACCCGGTTTTTAATATCGAACCCAAAGGAACAGTAGGTGAATTATGATCTAGCCTAATACTCTTAATCTACGGGGGTACAAACAATCTAGAAAACTATTGAGAACGAGGAAATAGCTAATGTACTCTAGTTCTAACCACCGGTAAACTTTGTATAATATCGTCTTATCGAGCAAGTGACCTGAATAGGAGAAGAAACAGAGTAATCTACCTACCGGACACCTATCGCCACATGCGTCCTATCAACGGGAAGTGGACTACAGAGGATTCAACGTAGCTATAAAGTCACCTACGCGGGCTACCACTATCCGGCTAATCAGGGGACATTCACAAGTAATCATAACCCAGACACCACGTCTACGCTACGACAACTACTCTGACCTAGGAGCTACCCAAATCAAAGTACTCAATGTAATATGAGTTGCAAACCAAAGAACGAATATAAACGACTACTTACTTGAATCAGAATAGTAAATACAAAAGTACCTCAGAACGCAGCTCCGGGCGAGGGAGCCGAATCCAGACGAATACAGCTCCTGAGGATGCTCCGACAGGCCGGGGCTCCTCCGAATCTCTACTCTTCTACTCTATCTCTCTAATCTCTATCTTGATTGCTAGCCTAGATCTAGTGGACCTCTATCTAAAGCTCTGACTCTTCATCTCTTGATCTGGCCTCCTCCAGGGGGGGTATGGCCCTCCTTTTATAGCCCGGTGGGATCAACACGCGCCGTTGGATCAAACCGACTTAACAAGCGGCCAGGATGAAAACCCTAGGCGGCCAGGAGAAGGTTCCAGAAGGGGGGCACCGCGGCTACCCTAGGGCGCCGGGCGGCCCCATGGTGGGGGGCCGGCCCACCTGGTGGCGGCTGGGGGCCCCACTTCTTCGGTGTCTTCGGAGTGTTTACGAATCCTCCCGGTGATATCCTTGCGTCGCGGTTAAGTTTCGTGGTAAATAAGCACTTGAATCCCTCTTTTAGGCTTTCCTGAATAATTCCCTGAAAAATGCACAAATCACCAAAACTCGTGGAAATTGTTAATGATAACCCTATTCTTATTATAATTCCGTTCCTCAGGTAGTGGTAATTGCTAATAAATTTTGGATCATAACAGGTGTCAACAATTACCCCCACACTTAGGCTTTTACTCGTCCCGAGAAAAATGTTGGTTTTAGTAATGGATACTCATTCAATGCGTAACTTGGGACTTAAATTATATAGCACTAGTCTAGTAATCATGTATTATAAAATTTAAAAGTGTCTATCATGAAATCTTAAGTAATTGCTGAGTAAGATAACCTAAGATTGATTACTCCTTTCTGTAATTATGTCTCTTTGGAGTAGAGGTGCATTTCTTTTGTAAAAACGTGGCTTCGTCTCTCTCTCTTGTAATGGCACCAATGGTGTGTATAATGTGGGAGAGGAATATCATATTCCTAGATCAGAAAGACTTCTCACTTCTAGGCATATTATGTCGGAGGTACCATGAGCTTTTCTTTTTATTTAGCACATGCTTATATTTCTTATTTCGATCGAGGTTCTGGACACTTGTCCCTTTTTATTTCCTCGTAATCTATCTTGCTGAGGTTTCGGACACTTGTCCCTTTTTATTTCCTCGGAATTATTTTGAGTTTGCTCATGCCTCCTTCATAATGCTTTGCTCTAGACAGTGAATTATTCAATTGTTTTAACATGTGATCTTTGGGAATATGATAAACCTCTCAACCATAATTAGATCAATTATTTATTGTATGTCATACAAAGAGGAGTGAAGCTAAGTGTTTTAAAAGTTTTCATAAAAATCTCCAAAGACAATTATTGGAAAGCGAGCGATCATTATCTTAGCTACCTTATTTTCCACAATAACTTAATCAATCATGAAGTGCTTATTAAATTTCATAATAAACACAACTCTAGAGGAGCGATATATAATTTATATTTCTCAAGTCATGGATTGAATGGGTTTATTATTTCTTGAAGCATTTAATATGGAGATTTATAGTTTGGATCGGAATTCAGAATATAATATATGCATTTAAATTGTGATTAAGTCGAACCCGAGCGTGATCGAAACGAGGAGGCGAGGGGGGGGGAGCGGGGGTGCGCCTGCCCCCCCATTAGGCGCCGGCTGGCCCACCTTGGGGCCCACCGGTGGGCTCGATTTTGCGGGTCCTCCGATCATATTCTTGCGTGGTGTTGGTTCGATGATGATTCGGATTAGATAAAATATTTCTTAGAGTAGATCGTATTTTTTTGCATTTATGATGGTGATTGATTGTGCTTCCCCCACACTTGTTTTTAAACGCATATTCTCATTTAAATTAGCGGAAGTGTGCCTTAATATGTGGAGACAAAATATTCCGAGAAAAAAGAGAGAGTAGAGTAGATAACAAACATTAATATAAAATAAGGCACTTTATTCATTTATGGCGGTGGTAAAAATAATTCAACATGACGCTTTAATGAGCTTGATCGGCTAACGACATCCTCTATGTTGACATCTGTTAGCGTCAACTTTTACTAGAGCTTTTCATCCAAAAGGAAACGAGAAAACACACTAGTCTAGGGATTTATCGACAATTTCCACGAGTTTTGCATATTACGTAATTTCTAGGGAGATTTCGAAAAGTTGAAAAGAGGGATTCAAGTGCAAATAAAACCACGAAACTTATCCGCCACGAAGGATACCACGGGAAGACTCGGGAAGACTCGAGAAGACACCGGGAGGAGCGAGAGGGCGAGACCCCGCCAGTGGGGGGCCGGCCCCACCGGGGGCGGGCGCGGCCCGCCCTGCCCCCGCTTCCAGAACCTTCCTCCTTGGCGCCTAGGGTTTTCATCTCAGCCGTCGGTTAAGTCGGTTTGATCCTGCGGCGCACGCGCATCCCACCGGACTATAAATACATGGGTAGACCCCCCGGAAGGAGCCAACAATTCATTATTCATCAAGGCCTCAAGCCGTCAAGCATCAAGAGCCTTCAAGTTCATCAAGAGCCTTCTAGTTCATAGGATTAGCTAGCTAGATTAGAAGTAGAGGAGATCTAGTTCTTCATCGGATCTGGAGCCCCGGGCCCATTTTGGAGCGCAAGAGTTCGGTAATAGATCTAGTTCTTAGTTACTTTATTGTATTCAACATTCAGATTAGGGAGACTTTACTCTAAATATATTCATATGTTCTTAATTGCATTAGTCATTGTCTACTTTAATTATATGTCTAGTTTAGTTACTTTGATCTTATTGAATTCATGTAATTGCTCGTATAGCGTTTATCCATATGTACAATGGGTAGATGATAGGCGATATGTAGACGTGGTGTCTAGATGTCTTGTTTATCTGCGAGTGCACCCTGACATGCCGGGACGTGTGGTAGTCTGCGTAGGTGACAGCTACGTTAGTTCCTCCGTAGTCCACCCCGTATGTAGGACTAGCATGGGCGCGGTCGCGAAGGAGGTGACTTCATTGTCGTAATATCCTCATTAGTTGATGCCTCTTTACATGTAATAATGATATAGGGTTAATTTAGCAATGATGATTAGATGTAGTTGCACTAGTTAGAGTTATTCAATTGACGCAGCTTATAGACTTATTTCCTTAGTTTATTTAATGGTTAGCTATGATTATGACTAGTAAGATGCTCGATGATTATCCTTAATTATGATACTTGATGATTATGCTATCACCCATATTTATCTTTATTTATCTTGTGACCTCTGCCCGATTAGATTAGAGTGTTAATTAATATCAACTATCCATGTACTCCATCAATATGACAATAATAGTTTGACACATAGCCTTCCTAGAGGTATAATTATAAATCGACAACCCTGGATACTTCCCTAGGTGAAATGCTACAACGGTATAATTATCTCGTCTCGCTTGCGTAACCCATTAGTTTACATTTATATCTTATTCATACATTTATCCGCCTAGTCACAATAGTATAATATAAATCTATAATAACTTCCTAGCAATATAATCGGGGATGACAACCTATTTCATGTTCGGGAATATTAGTAATTCAAAAGTGGCTAGTTGCTAATGACAAATAATTATAATACCCACGGTATTTTCGGGCGCCGTCACTAGGACTAGGGCTTAGCTCTATCTTTTAGTGGTGACGTTAGAAATACCAACAAGCATTTTCGGCGCCGTTGCCGGGAAGGCACAATAAACTTAGAACATATTGATCATTTGTATACATGGATAAACTTTTATTATCAATCGATCTCTAATTTACATCGGTACACCCTTCGTCGTTATCATTTTCTTATCTTATGCAGGGTGATGAATGAATGGTTTTTCTCTTCCAAAGAACTTTACTGACGATCCTGAGAAACTCTTTAGAAAGAGAAGACTTGCAGAAATAAGGGAGAAATTCGAGTCACCATCAAGAACACCTGCTCAAGTCAACTCTTTAAGGGAGCCGGCTCCAACTTTGGAAGAGGAATTTGAAGAAGAAGTAGAAGAACAAGCAGTAAGATCAGTTAGGTGAAGACCTAGCTCCCGAGTTTGAAGACATGGCCGAGAAGTCACTGCGAGAGTTTCTCTGCCCCAACAACAAACAAACATCCGGACTGGACCAGCAGTCAACACTGGGGAGAATGGATTCGAGCTCAAGCCTGCTCTCATCACCATGGTTCAAGCCAGCCAATTCTGTGGAAAAGGACATGAAGATGCAAGTGCACACTTACAACACTTTCTAGAGATCTGCAGCACCTTCACTATCAGAGGAGTATCAAAAGATGCTATCTTACTCCGACTTTTCCCGTTCTCATTATTGGGGAAAGCTAAGCAGTGGTTCTACATCAACAAAGATAAACACACTACATGGGACCTATGCTCAACTGCTTTCCTAGCAAAGTTCTTTCCTACAGCCAAGACTAATGCTCTGCGTGGGAAGATTTCAAGTTTCCATCAATAACATGATGAATCATTCACTGAAGCATGGGAAAGATTTCAGAACTACATTGAAGACTGTCCTCATCATGGGATAGAGGAGTGGCTCTTAATGCAGACTTTCTATCATGGGCTAATCTCTAGCACCCGTGAGTCCATTGATCTTTGCGGTGGAGGAGCTTTCTTGTCATTAAAGCTCACTGATGCTAAAGCACTTCTTGAGAAGATGGCCTCCAACTCAATATGCAATGAAGAACGTACTCAGTCTCGCAAGAAGGGAGGAGGAATCCATCATCTCAAGGAAGCTGACATGGTCACTGCCAAACTAGACCTCATTATGAAGAAGCTCGATATAGAGAAGAAGGAAGTCATGCACGTCAATGATTCCCATATGACATGTGAAGAATATGGAGACTATGGGCATTCAGCTATCAGCTGCCCTACACTGCAAGAGGATGTGAACTTCATCAACAACAACACCTACTATCGTCCTCAGCAAAATCAAGGGTGGAACCAGCAACCTCGACAAGGTAATTACCAAGGTAACAATCAAGGTAATAACTTCAATAGTTACAACCTTCCACCTTTGAGAGAATTAGTTACTAGTCAATCTAAACTGCTAGATCAGATGACTAGGAAGCTAACATCAAATGATAAAACTTTAGAAAATATACATACTAGAATGGATACTTTTGCTTGACCATAAAGAATCAAGATAGCTTCAATAAAATGTTAGAATCACAATTAGCTCAATTAGCTGCTGCTTTGTACCTCCACTAGAGAAAGGTAAGATTCCAGGCCAAACGAGAAGATCTAGAAACCGCTAACCTTGTTGATATACACAATGCAACCCAATATCATATTGAGCCTGCAGATGTACGGTGGATTGACCACTCTCTACCGAGAGAAGATGGGAGACCCCGGAAGACTGTTATTCCTATCGCCATAGGATGCCACAGCTTTCCAGAGGCTATCTGCGATTTCGGCGCAAGCGTCAACATCATGCCCAAGGTAATTTATGAGAAAATATTGAATGATCCCCTGTTGTACACGAACATGCGCTTGCAATTTGCAGATCAGTCCATTTGCTACCCCGAGGGAGTACTGGAAGAAGTTGTCATTCGAGTGGGGGCAATCATATGTCCCAGCTTGACTTCGTGGTCATGGAGACAGGAGTAGATGAGAAGGCACCCATCATTCTCAGGCAGACCATTCCTATGCACAACAAAAGCCATCATCTATGCAGAGTTTGCCAAGATTGTCTTGTCCATCAAAGACAAGAAGGAAAGATTCACATTCAAGAACCGCGTCCCGAAATCTCCAAAGCAGCCCCGAAGCAATTTCAACAACAAGAAGAGCAAGAATCAAACCCAATGCCGAAGAAGAAGAACAATAGAAACAATGAGAAGATGGAGGAGGACCAAACATGCACCTAAGGAGACAACTCAACTAATTACAGCCATCAACACAGAAAATGATCACCGACTACCCAAGCCATTTCCAATCAAGAGAGGTGATCCAGGTGTCCCAATCATTGAATGCACAATCAAAGACACCACCTTTCCTTATACCATCTCGCGATCATTGGATCGGCCGCAACGTAATGTCAAAACAGGTATACGATGAATTATTTGATTTGCCTTTATACCCAACATGTATTCAATTGCAGATGGCGGACCAATCACTGAGATTTCCCGAAGGAATAGTTAAAGATGTCATGGTAAGGATTCAAGGACAATATATACCTGCAGATTTTCTAGTCCTTGACATGCAGGAAGACGATGATTCCCCGATTCTCTTGGGAAGACCGTTCCTCTACACTGCCAACGCCAACATCTACATTGGGTCCGGACACATCCACTTCAACCTACCTACCGGAAAGGTACGCTGTCAATTCAGAACATTAAATAACCATGAAATGGCCAGAAAGCAACGCAACAGGAGAAGACGCCAAGCACACCGTCAGTCGCTCGGCCTCACCGTGTGGTCGGGAAGACTTTCCCCTGGCAAGGTCGTGATATATGAAGATCGTTTCCCGAAGCAAGAAGAGAACACGCACGCACCCCCCACCGGAGTTCTTTGGGCGTAAGAAGTAGAAAGGATGGACCAGCTCGCCAAGGAAGAAAAGGAGGAGATTCGAGCACGATTAGAAGCATGGGAGAAGGCGAACAAAGAAGAAGAGAAAGAAGCAAAAGAGACCGAAGCAAAATGGAAGGAAGCACGCAACGCATCACCACAAGACGGAGAGTTGACTGAGGTTACCTCAGACGATGAACCCACTCAGTAAGTGTTTACTTCTGTCTAAGTCCTGTCGGTAGACTTTAAAATTCCGTACCCTAGCCATAAGGTTAGAATGGTAGTTATCTCATTAAGTGCATTAGTAGTTTAAATTCAATTTATAGCATTAACATATTAAACCATATTAAATTTAAAATATTTCTTTGCGTTATTAACGCATCATTAAAGCCCCATGTTGGTACCCTATGGTATTTTTTCCGAAGGAATATCCACTGTGGTGGCATAAAAATAAAACACCAAAAATATTGCATTCATGTTTAAATTGTTTGAGAGAGAGAGAAAATTAAATCCTGATTAAATTGGACAACACCTAAAGATAACTCATAGAGATAATCAATTACTCTTTGGCTGACCGCTAACCCATAATTATATTCGAGCCTCGAGTTTTGGTTTCTTGTGGAGTATTTATGCAGGAACGATATTAAGAGAGAGACTATCGGTGGCAACCACTAGGTCCTGCTGGCTAGATCGCTCTCTAAAAAGAACATCTACACCAGATAGTGCAACCATCAAGCTTGGGGAGGAGCATCCCCTAGTTATCGGTGACTACACCTAAGCGATTTTTTTGCTATAAATAGTCTATAAATAGTCATAAAAAAAATAAAAAAAAATATGTGGGCACATGAAGGTCCACAAAGTCATAGAGTCTTATGTTTGATATTAGATACTAGATATTATAAAAATGATAAATATTTAGTTTCATATTTATTAGAGTTTGAACTTAGTCCAGGCTAGAGCTATTAAATTTGATGAACATTAAAATTGTCCCGGAGATGATGAATAGTTGCTGTTATAATGCTTACTAAGTACCTACGTGCCAAACTTAAAATCTCCTAGGTTCTAAGCACTATTATTTTAATTGGAGAATTTATTCTGAACCTTAATTGTGGAGGTATAAACTTGCGCTGAGTCTAGGTAGTTAATTGATATGATTCATGAAAGTTGAGCTGCTATTTACCTTGTTCCTAGCATTGCTATGTTCTGGAGAATTTATTTTGAAAATCTAAACTTTACATGATGAGCTCTTGTATGATGAATGTGAATTCCTACCAAAGCCAAAATTTAATATCTTAGAGATAGGAAAACTATTTCACATTTAAGCTACTTGCTTTACATTGAGTTCATCAACCTTTGTGTTGTATACCTTATGAGAGTCTTGTCATGCTTTTAAAACCAAGAATTATTTGCACACTCCAGACTACATATGTATTTATTCCTACTCTAAGGAGTAATCGTAATCATCCACCATATTTCCGTACATGTTCATCATAAAATGTTCACCTCCTACACTGGGAGAGAACACAAAAAAAAATATATATTCCCACAACCTATAGGATAACCTTTGTCTTTTAATGCTCGAAGTCCGGATCATGCCTCTCGATTCATTTATTGTATTCAAAGGATGCATGTGGCTATGCAAAATAAAGGAAAAGAAAGAAAAAAAAGAAAGAAAGAAAGAAAAGGGGAGTAAAAGATGGACACATGTCCCAGCAATTAAAACAATGGGTACTAGATACCCGCCTCCCTAAAAAGAGATAATAAAGATAGCCCATGTCTTTCCTGAGATAAATTTTAAAAGAGAGTCATTCCCAAAAGAGCAAAAATAGAAATAGGAGTTAGCTATAAATAATACATATACACCCATCCATCATATTCCATACACATACACATCTTGGTTTGATTGTATGCCTCGATTCTCTGTGGATCCATTAGTTGACTCTACAATACATGTTTTGCAAGTAAGCCTATCCTTGTTTTTGCCACTCCTATAAGCTCTACTTTATATATACCTTTAGCTATAGGAGGCATAACAACATTAATGCCTCAAGAGAGAACCACAAATACCACATACACCGAGAGATCCGAGGGTGTCATACAACAAAGCTCGAGTTTTATTCTGAAAACCTATTAAAAACTCCGGAATGATAGTATTGCAAAGAACTTGAGACATAGTGTTTAGCTTGATTGATCTATCTTTTCATTTGCTCAAGACTTATGCAAAAGCTGTGAAACCCCATATTACAGGTAAAATGAGTAAGTTTTAAGGTTAAAGTATACATTGTCCGATTCAAGGGAATTTTATTTGAAAGTATGTGTCTTTGGAAAGTATAATGATATTGTAGCAACTCCCGATCCAAATATGATAAACATTTAGGCTTAGTGTGTTTGCCAAGGGACTGGCAAAAGGTAAAGCTTGGGGGTATTGTTGACATCTGTTAGCGTCAACTTTTACTAGAGCTTTTCATCCAAAAGGAAACGAAAAAACACACTAGTCTAGGGATTTATCCGACAATTTCCACGAAGTTTTGCATATTCTGTAATTTCTAGGGAGATTTCGAGAAAAGTGAAAAGAGGGATTCAAGTGCAAATAAAACCATGAAACTTATCCGCCACGAAGGATACCACGGGAAGACTCGGGAAGACTCGAGAAGACACCGGGAGGAGCGAGAGGGCGAGACCCCGCGGGGGGGGGCCGGGCCGGCCCCCCACAGGGCCGGGCGGCGCCCGCCTCTGCCCTCCCTGCTTCCAGAACCTTCCTCCCGGCGCCTAGGATTTTCATCTCGGCCGTCGGTTAAGTCGGTTTGATCGCGGCGCACGACGCATCCCAATAGGACTATAAATACATGGGTAGACCCCCCCCTGGAAGGAGCCAACAATTCATTATTCATCAAGGCCTCAAGCCGTCAAGCATCAAGAGCCTTCAAGTTCATCAAGAGCCTTCTAGTTCATAGGATTAGCTAGCTAGATTAGAAGTAGAGGAGATCTAGTTCTTCATCGGATCGGAGCCCCGGGCCCGGTTGGAGCGCAAGAGTTCGGTAATAGATCTAGTTCTTAGTTACTTTATTGTATTCAACATTCAGATTAGGGAGACTTTACTCTAAATATATTCATATGTTCTTAATTGCATTAGTCATTGTCTACTTTAATTATATGTCTAGTTTAGTTACTTTGATCTTATTGAATTCATGTAATTGCTCGTATAGCGTTTATCCATATGTACAATGGGTAGATGATAGGCGATATGTAGACGTGGTGTCTAGATGTCTTGTTTATCTGCGAGTGCACCCCGACATGCGGGGACGTGTGGTAGTCTGCGTAGGTGACAGACTACGTTAGTTCCTCCGTAGTCCACCCCCCGTATGTAGGACTAGCATGGGCGCGGTCGCGAAGGAGGTGACTTCATTGTCGTAATATCCTCATTAGTTGATGCCTCTTTACATGTAATAATGATATAGGGTTAATTTAGCAATGATGATTAGATGTAGTTGCACTAGTTAGAGTTATTCAATTGACGCAGATTATAGACTTATTTCCTTAGTTTATTTAATGGTTAGCTATGATTATGACTAGTAAGATGCTTTGATGATTATCCTTAATTATGATACTTGATGATTATGCTATCACCCATATTTATCTTTATTTATCTTGTGACCTCTCGCCTGATTAGATTAGAGTGTTAATTAATATCAACTATCCATGTACTCCATCAATATGACAATAATAGTTTGACACATAGCCTTCCTAGAGGTATAATTATAAATCGACAACCTGGATACTTCCCTAGGTGAAATGCTACAACGGTATAAATACGTCGTCCGCTTGCGTAACCCATTAGTTTACATTTATATCTTATTCATACATTTATCCGCCTAGTCACAATAGTATAATATAAATCTATAATAACTTCCTAGCAATATAATCGGGGATGACAACCTATTTCATGTTCAGGAATATTAGTAATTCAAAAGTGGCTAGTTGCTAATGACAAGTAATTATAATACCCACGGTATTTCTGGCGCCGTCACTAGGACTAGGGCTTAGCTCTATCTTTTAGTGGTGACGTTAGAAATACCAACACAGCCCTAGCTCTTTAGGCTTTTACCCAAACTGACTCGACTTGACTGACTCATTAATCTAGCGGAAGTGTGCCTTATTGGATAACTAGGCAGTTAATGCTGCCCTTCATTGTTGAGGCCCTGAATTTCGGCCCTGAGAGCTGCAACCTCGTCTTCAAGCTTTTCTTTATCGCGCTTGAGGCTGCGGAGTAACTTAATATTAACCCCAACCTTCTCTCCTATCTCCTCTATGAGCTTGTCCCTCAACTTGTTGGATGTCTCCATCTCTTTAACAAGGTTGGAGAGGCCTTCAATCTTCTCACTGAGAGTGCGTAAGGTTGGTGTCTTGGGAACTTTCTCCAGTGTTAATGCTGATGTTGTTCTCTTTCTCTTGGGTTTAGGCTTGGGTTTAGGTGCAATGGGCTCAGCATAGCATACTTCATCAGGATTTGCACGGACTCCCTGAACAGAAGGGCGAGTAGCAGTGGTGTACTTAGCGCATATCAGGTTGCCCTTCTTGTCGGTCTCAACTGCCATGAGTCGCTCATTAGCTCTAGGTGCAAGGAGTTTGGTACCACGAGGGATAGCGATCTGCTTTCCTTTAGCGCCTCCTTCAAGCATCAGTCTTGCGGGTGGTGGAGGAAGAGCATCTGGATCTTGCACGTAGTAGACTTGCTCATGCCGCTGGGGAACTGTTGCAACTTGCTTCGGTGGCACGACGGCGAGAGGCTTCGGCTGCGCGAGGACGAGGGCCTTCGAGTCATCGCTGGGGATGCTGTCGAAGTCCACGCCGTAGGAGACGATCGCCTTGTTCGCCATTGCTAATAGATCTAGATTGAAGAGCTCCTTATTAGGAGGGAGAGGTGGCTGGTTATGGAATAAAATTGAGGAGGTCTAGGTACGTATTTATATGGGTTTTCAGGAGACAGGATGAGGATAAAACCTAGGTTCTACGGGATCCGTACGAAAGCATATCCGATTGTGCGTGGACAATACGTGAATATACGTAGGAAGAGTGTAGAAGGATAGGGAACGAAAAGAAGGGACGAGGGGGCACCGGGCGCCGCCCGGCCCCACTTGGGCGCCGGCCGGCCCCCCGGGGGCCCACCTCGGGTGCCCTTCTGGGGGGTGCCTCGGAATCCTCCTATGTTTACGTTAGACATATTTTTCGGATAAAATTTCGTACCGAAATAAAAATAGAACTTAATAAGTTGGTAATTGGATGAAATCAATTTCATCCACTACTCTGAATCATATGGCTCTATATAAAGTTTAAGTCGGTGCCCATTTACCTTGAATAACGTATCTTCATTTGACCGTAGAGTTATTGCTCCGTGCGGTGACGCATTCACGACGGTAAAGGGTCCTTCCCATTTACTTCTTAGCTTCCCAAGCCCGAATAACTTGAACCTAGAATTAACAAGTAATACCTTATCTCCTGGTATAAACTCCTTCTTCTTGATCCTCTTATCATGCCATTTCTTCGTTTGTTCTTTGTAGATCTTCGAATTGTGATAAGTCTTTTCTCTCCATTCTTCTAATTCTGATAATTTTATCTTTTTTTTCTCTCCAGCAGCGTCCAAATCCATGTTCCATCTTTTGATAGCCCAGTGAGCTTTATGTTCTAATTCAACTGGTAAGTGGCAGGTCTTGCCATATACCAATTGATATGGTGACATACCCAAAGGTGTTTTATAAGCTGTCCGGTATGCCCATAGTGCATCGGGTAACCGATCCTTCCATAAAGTTCCTATCTCATTTACTGTTTTCTGGAGAATATTCTTGATTTGTTTATTGGACGTTTCTGCCTGGCCACTTGTCTGAGGATGGTATAGAGTAGCGACGTTGTGTCGTATTCCATGAGCTTGTAGGTATAAGTGAAACTTCTTATCAGTGAAATATGTTCCTCCATCACTTATAACCATTCTAGGTGTTCCAAACCTTGGGAATATGATTTCTTCGAACATCTTCTTTGAATGTTTGGAGTTAGCATTTTTACATGGCATAGCTTCTACCCATTTGGATACATAGTCAACTGCCACCAAAATGTACTCATAATTCTTTGACTTTACAAAGGGTCCCATGTAATCAATTCCCCAGACATCAAAGAGCTCTATCTGAAGGTTGTTGGTGAGTGGCATAGCATCTCTTGCATTGATGTTTCCGTGCCTCTGTCATGCTCCACATCTTCGGATGAAATCTTTGGTGTCTTCATACATGGTTGGCCAAAAGAAACCACTCTGCCAGATTTTTGCATGAGTGCGGAATGCCCCATAATGACCTCCATATGGTGATGAGTGACATTTTCGAATGATCCGCATGCCTTCTTCTATTGGTACACACCTTTCGAGTAATCCATCAGCACATACCCGAAAGAGGTCAGGTGGATCCCACATGTGGAGACGACTTTCATAAATGAGTCTTTTCTTATTTTCCCCAGGTGGTACATAACCTGCAACCATAAAATTGACAATATTCGTATACCAAGGATCTGTCTTGGTCACTTTAAACAAAGATGTCATCTCTCAATGAATCATTAATAGGTAGTTCCTGTGGTTCTTTAAAATACATCCTAGACAAATGATCAGCAACAGGATTTTCTATTCCTTTTCTATCTTTAATTTCTAAATCAAATTCTTGTAGTAATAGAATCCATCTTATTAATCGGGGTTTAGCATCTTTCTTAGTGAGCAAATATTTAAGAGCAAAGCATGATCAGAATAAATAATTATGTTAGCTCCAACTAAGTAAGATCTAAATTTATCAATAGCAAAAATAATGCCAAAAAGTTCTTTCTCGGTGGTTGCATAATTTAGTTGTGCTTCTGTCATTGTCTTGCTAGCATAAGCAATTGCATGATGCGTCTTGTCTTTTGTTTGTCCTAAAACTGCTCCTACAGCATAATCACTAGCATCACACATTATTTCAAAAGGTAAAGACCAATCAGGGGGTTGAATGATTGGTGCTGATGTAAGTGCTTTCTTAAGAACATTAAATGATTCCAAGCATTCTTCATTAAAATCAAAAGGTACATCCTTAGCTAATAATCTTGTCATTGGTCTAGCAATTTGTGAAAAATTCTTTATAAATCTACGATAAAAACCACAATGACCGAGAAAACTTCGGACTCCTTTTACATTAACAGGGGGAGGTAGTTGTTTAATTACTTCAATTTTAGCTTTATCTACCTCTATACCTCTTTCTGACACTAAGTGTCCTAACACTATTTCTTCTCTAACCATAAAATGATATTTTTTCCAATTAAGGACTAAGTGTTTTTCTTCACATCTTTGTAAAACCTTATCTAAATTTTCTAGACAATCATCGAAAGTTTTTCCATAAACTGAAAAATCATCCATAAAAACTTCCATGATTTCTTCTATCATATCAGAAAATATAGACATCATGCATCTTTGAAAAGAAGCAGGTGCATTACATAACCCAAAAGACATTCTCCTATAAGCATAAGTTCCATAAGGACATGTAAAAGTGGTTTTGCTTTGGTCATCAGGGTGGATAGGGATTTGGTGATATCCTGAATAACCATCAAGGAAACAAAAGAAAGAATGATTTGCTAAACGCTCTAACATCTCGTCAATGAAAGGTAGAGGAAAGTGGTCTTTCTTTGTTGCTTTGTTGAGTTTTCGATAATCTATGCACATTCGCCATCCAGTGACAGTTCTTTTAGGTATTAATTCATTTTTATCATTTTGGACAACTGTCATTCCTCCCTTTTTAGGTACAACTTGCACAGGACTTACCCACTCGCTATGCGGCACCGGGTATATAATCCCTGCATGTAAAAGTTTTAGAACTTCTTTCTTCACTACATCTCGCATCGCATTTTGGAGTCTCCGTTGAGGCTCTCTTGAAGGTGTAATTTCTGGATTAGTTGGTATGCGATGAGTGCAAAGAACAGGGCTAATCCCATTTAGGCCTTGGAGTGAATATCCAAAAGCGGCTCTATGTTTTTCTAGAACAGTTATCAATTTATAAGTTTCTTCATCAGAGAGTTTATCGCTTATAATCACAGGGTATTCTTGATCATTATTTAGAAAAACATATTTAAGTCCAGATGGTAATGGTTTGAGCTCAATAGGGGGTTTAGGTGGTTCTAGTAATTCATCAAGAGGTTCAGGATCAATAAGATCCTCCTCCTCTTCATCGATGAAGAACTGGGTATCATCTTCCAAATCAGGTTGAATAAGAGTATTATACTTAACTGCCTTAACCTCTTCTGTTGAATTTGATTCAGGGAAGGACTCTGCCTTAACATTTACTGCATGAGTTATAGGTATTGAAAAATTAAATCCCTTCCCAAGCTTGATATTTAATTTACCATTACGACCTTCCTGAAGAAGTTTGATTATAGGTATTCCAATCATTACATCAAAATCCCACACATCAAAGATATAGAAATTTAGTGAAATACGGAAATCATTAATAACAATAGGAAGTGCACTCAAAACTCCTACACTAGAAATAATGTGTCCTGAACAATTTTTAAGTAATCTATTTGTAGGAATTAATGGTATGTCTTTTAAGAATTTTCTAGCAAAAGAGTACGACATAATGTTGACTCCTACAACTGGGTTATATAAAGCTTCAAAAGGATATGAATCTACTTGTAGCATTATACTAATAGAAGGTGAATCAAGACGAATTATATCAGGGGATTGCTCAGATTCTATCAACCAATCATCACCCAAAATAAAAATTAACTTTCTTATTATTTCTCTAAGAAATTTTAAATCATCAGGATGTGAAAAACTGAAATTGAAATCTCTGGATTGCTGGGGTTGAATAATTTTACTATAAAGTGTAGTATTCCCAAAATCATTAAAGAAATCATCCTCTATTTCAAACATCCACTCAGAATTCGGAATTATCTTATTAACTAGCTCGGGTTTTAATTCAACTATGGATTGAGATGAATCAAGTAAAAGTTCATTTTCAGCTAATTGAGAATTTTCTTCTAACAACTCTTCTTTTTCTTTGGGGAGGTCATTCAAAATATTAGTGAGAATAGTTTTAGCATGATCAACAAGATAATATGCATAAATGCTCCTCCCGAGGCCAAATTAAGATATTCTTTGTTTTTATCATCAAGGCCTAAAAAAAGAAATGTTGTAAAAGCATGGGTTCTGGTAAAGCAAGATTAGGTCCAGAATTTACAAAACTATCAAAAACGATCCCAAGCCTTGCCTAGCGATTCATTACTTAATTGTTTGAATCCTATGATTTCAAATCGAAGTTTAGCGACCTTTTCTCTTGGGAAGAATTTAAGACAAAAGTATTTTCGTAGTATTTCTCAATCTCCTTGACTACTCCCAACATGGCGATTATACCATTTCTTAGCTCGCCGTTAATAAAAACGGAAAGAGTTTCCATCTTAAAGTTTCATCAGCCATGCCCTTAATGCGCTTGAACATGAACATGTTTGCTCAAAATTAGTTAAATGGGAATAGGGATTTTCGCTAGTGTTACCAGAAAAGATATGTTCTTGAACTAATTTAATTAATCCCGGGCGTAGCTCATAGCCGATGATGTGATAGGTTTAGAAGATTCTATTGGTCTGGAGGTACGATCCCGATGGTGCTCCATATTGATATAAAAGTTGAGATTCGTTTTCCATAATATATTTTTTATTTTATTTTTTAATATAAAAGGATAACTATAGACTAAGATAGGCTAAATCAAAATCAGCAAACCGTTCCAAGCAACGGCAAAGAAATGCTTGTTGGTATAAATTAAGCGCACCTAAATAATAATTATAATCGATTATCCGCAAGCGCACAGATATATCTTGATCAGCACTTCACCAAGATCAACCCGGTTTTAATATCGAACCCAAAGGAACAGTAGGTGAATTATGATCTAGCCTAATACTCTTACTCTACGGGGGTGCAAACAATCTAGAAAACTATTGAGAACGAGAAAATAGCTAATGTACTCTAGTTCTAACCACCGGTAAACTTTGTATAATATCGTCTTATCGAGCAAATGACCTGAATAGGAGAAGAAACAGAGTAATCTACCTACCAGACACCTATCAGCCTGTCTGTCCTATCAACGGGAAGTGGACTACAGAGGATTCAACGTAGCTATAAAGTCACCTACGCGAGCTACCACTATCCGGCTAATCAGGGGACATTCACAAGTAATCACAACCCATACACCACGTCTACGCTACGACAACTACTCTGACCTAGGAGCTACCCAAATCAAAGTACTCAATGTAATATGAGTTGCAAACCAAAGAACGAATATAAATGACCGCTTACTTGAATCGAAGCAAGTAAATACAAAAGTACCTCGAACGCAGCTCGGGGCGAGGGAGCCGAATCAGGGCGAATCTGACTCCCGAGGATGCTCCGACAGGGCCAGGGGCTCCTCCGAATCTCTACTCTTCTACTCTATCTCTCTAATCTCTATCTTGATTGCTAGCCTAGATCTAGTGGATCTCTATCTAAAGCTCTGACTCTTCATCTCTTGATCTGGCCTCCTCCAGGGGGGTATGGCCCTCCTTTTATAGCCCGGTGGGATCAACACGCGCCGTTGGATCAAACCGACTTAACAAGCGGCCAGGATGAAAACCCTAGGCGGCGAGGAGAAGGTTCCAGAGGGGGGGCACCGCGGCTACCCTAGGGGCCGGGGCGGCCCCATGGTGGGGCCGGCCGCCCCCCCCGGTGGCGGCTGCGGGCCCCACTTCTTGGTGTCTTCTAGAGTGTTCCCGAATCCTCCGGTGATATCCTTCCGTCGCGGTTAAGTTTCGTGGTAAAAAGCACTTGAATCCCTCTTTTAGGCTTTCCTGAATAATTCCCTGAAAAATGCACAAATCACCAAAACTCGTGGAAATTGTTAATGATAACCCTATTCTTATTATAATTCCGTTCCTCAGGTAGTGGTAATTGCTAATAAATTTTAGATCATAACAGTGTGTCAACAAATGTGAAGGAGGTGACTTAGTTCTTAATATCCTCATTAGTTGATGCCTCTTTTATATGTAATAATGATTTAGGGTTGATTTAGCAATGATGATTAGATGTAGTTGCACTAATTAGAGTTATTCAATTGACGCAGATTATAGACTTATTTCCCTAGTTTATTTAATGGCTAGCTATGATTATGACTAGTAAGATGCTCGATGATTATCCTTGATTATGATACTTGATGATTATGCTATCACCCATATTTATCTATATTTATCTTGTGACCTCTGCCTGATTAGATTAGAGTGTGTAATTAATATCAATTATCCATGTAATTCATCAATATGACAATAATAGTTTATCACATAGCCTTCCTAGAGGTATAATTATAAATCGACAACCTGGATACTTCCCTAGGTGAAATGCTACAACGGTATAATTATCTGTCCGCTTGCAGAACCCATTAGTTTACATTCATATCTTATTCATATATTTTATCTGCCTAGTCACAATAAGTACAATATAAATCTATGATAATTTCCTAGCAATATAATTAGGGATGACAACCTACTTCATGTTTAGGAATATTAGTAATTCAAAAGTGGCTAGTTGCTAATGACAAGTAATTATAATACCAAGCATTTCTGGCGCCGTAACTAGGTATAGGGTTTAACTCTATTTCTAGTGGTGACGTTAGAAATACCAACAAGTATTTCTGGCGCCGTTGCCGGGGAAGGCACGATGAACTTAGAACATATTGATCATTTGTGTATACATGGATAAACTTTTTATTATCAATCGATCTCTAATTCTCGGTACACCCTTCGTTGTTATCATTTTCTTATCTTATGCAAGGTGATGAATGAATGGTTTTTCTCTTCCAAAGAACTTTACTCGACGATCCTGAGAAACTCCTTAGAAAGAAAAGGCTTGCAGAAATAAGGGAAAAATTCGAGTCACCATCAAGAACACCTGCTCAAGCCAACTCTTTAAGGGAGCCAGCTCCAATACTGGAAGAAAAATTTAAAGAAGAAGTAGAAGAACAAGCGGAAGGTCGGTTAGGTGAAGACCTAGCTCACGTGTTTGAAGACATGGGTGAGAAGTCACTGCGAGAATTTTACGCCCCAACAACAAACAAACATCCGGACTATACCGGCCAGTCAACACCGGGGGAGAATGGATTCGAGCTCAAGCCTGCTCTCATCACCATGGTTCAAGCCAGCCAATTGCGTGGAAAAGGACATGAAGATGCAAGTGCACACTTACAACACTTTCTAGAGATCTGCAGCACCTTCACTATTAGAGGAGTATCAAAAGATTCTATCTTACTCCGACTTTTCTCGTTCTCATTATTGGGGAAAGCCAAGCAGTGGTTCTATATCAACAAAGATAAACACACTACATGGGACCTATGCTCAACTGCTTTCCTAGCAAAGTTCTTTCCTACAGCCAAGACCAATGCTCTGCGTGGGAAGATTTCAAGTTTTCATCAACAACATGATGAATCATTCACTGAAGCATGGGAAAGATTCTAGAACTATATTGAAGACTGTCCTCATCATGGGATAGAGGAGTGGCTGTTAATGCAGACTTTCTATCACGGGCTCATCTCTAGCACCCGTGAGTCTATTGATCTTTGCAGTGGGGGAGCTTTCCTGTCACTAAAGCTCTCTGATGCTAAAGCACTTCTTGAGAAGATGGCCTCAAACTCAATATGCAATGAAGAATGTACTCAGCCTCGCAAGAAGGGAGGAGGAATTCATCATCTCAAGGAAGCTGACATGGTCACTGCCAAGCTAGACCTCATTATGAAGAAGCTCGACATAGAGAAGAAAGAAGTCATGCACGTCAATGATTCCCATATGACATGTGAAGAATGTGGAGACTATGGGCACTCAGCTATCAGCTGCCCTGCACTGCAAGAGGATGTGAACTTCATCAACAATAACACCTACTATTGTCCTCAACAAAATCAAGGGTGGAATCAACAACCTCGACAAGGTAATTACTAAGGTAACAACCAAGGTAATAATTTCAATAATTACAACCTTCCGCCTTTAAGAGAATTAGTTACTAGTCAATCTAAACTGCTAGATCAAATGACTAGAAAGCTAACATCAAATGATAAAACTTTGGAAAATATACATGCTAGAATGGATACTTTTGCTTCAGCCATAAAGAATCAGCATAGTTTTAATAAAATGTTAGAATCACAATTAGCTCAGTTAGCTGCTGCTGTACCTCCATTAGAGAAAGGTAAGATTCCAGGCCAACCAGAAGATTTAGAAACTGCTAACCTTGTTGATATTTACAATGCAACCCAATATCATATTGAGCCTGCAGATGTCCAGTGGATTGACCACTCTCTACCAGAGAAGATAGGAGACCCTGGAAGACCTGTCATTCCTATCTCCATAGGATGCCACAGCTTTTCAGAGGCTATCTGTGACTTCGGCGCAAGTGTCAACATCATGCCTAAGGTAATTTATGAGAAAATATTAAATGATCCCCTGTTATACACAAACATGCGCTTGCAGCTTGCAGATCAGTCCATTTGCTACCCTGAGGGAGTACTAGAAGAAGTTGTCATTCGAGTAGGGCAATCATATGTCCCAGTTGACTTCGTGATCATGGAGACAGGAGTAGATGAGAAGGCACCCATCATTCTGGGCAGACCATTTCTGTGCACAACAAAAGCCATCATCTATGCAGAGTTCGCCAAGATCATCTTGTCCATCAAAGACAAGAAGGAGAGATTCACATTCAAGAACCGCGTCCTAAAATCTCCTGCAGCTCCGAAGCAATTTCAACAATAAGAAGAGCAAGAATCACACCCAATACCGAAGAAGAAAAACAATAGAAACAATAGAAGATGGAGGAGGACCAAGCATGCACCTGAGGAGACGACTCAACTAATCACTGCTATCAACACAGAGAATGATCACCGACTACCCAAGCCATTTCCAATCAAGAGAGGTGATCCAGGTGTTCCAATCATTGAATGCACAATCAAAGACACCACTTTTCCTCACACCATCTGTGATACTGGATCAGGCTGCAACGTAATGTCAAAACAGGTATACGATGAATTGTTTGATTTACCTTTATACCCAACATGTATTCAATTGCAGATGGCGGACCAATCACTGAGATTTTCTGAAGGAATAGTCAAGGATGTTATGGTAAGGATCCAAGGACAATATATACCTGCAGATTTTCTAGTCCTTGACATGCAGGGAGACGATGATTCCCCGATTCTCTTGGGAAGACCGTTCCTCTACACTGCCAACGCCAACATCTACATCGGGTCCGGACACATCCACTTCAACCTACCTGCCGGAAAGGTACGCTGTCAATTCAGAACATTAAATAACCATGAATAAGCCAGGAGGGAGCGCAACAGGAGAAGACGTCAAGCACACCGTCAGGCTGTTCAGCCTCACTGTGGATGGGAAGACTTTCCTGGCAAGATCGTGAGATATGAAGACCGCTTCCCTGAGCAAGAAGAGAACATGCACGTGCCTCGCTGGAGTAGCTGGGCAGAAGAAGCAGAAAGGATGGACCAGATCGCCAAGGAAGAAAAGGAGGAGATTCTAGCACGATTAGAAGCGTGGGAGAAGGCGAACAAAGAAGAAGAGCAGAAGCTAGAAGAGAAGGAAGCAAAAGAGACCGAAGCAAGATGGAAGGAAGCACGCGACGCATCACCACGAGACGGGGAATTGACTGAGGTGACCTCAGACGATGAAACCACTGAGTAAGTGTTTACCTCTGTCTAAGTCCTATCAGTAGACTTTAAATTCCGTACCCTAGCCATAAGGTCAGAATGGTAGTTATCTTACTAAATGCATTAGTAATTTAAAATTCGATTAGTATCATTATCTGTTAACATATTAAAAGATTAGCAAAAATATTTACTGTATTATTCATGGCATCATTAAAGCCCCATGTGGATACCCTATGGTATTTTCCGAAGGAACATCCACTGTGGTGGCATAAAAATAAAATGATAAAAATATAGCATTCATATTTAATTCTTGCATCATAAAAAGAAAATTCAAAAAGAAATCCTGCTTAAATTGGACAACATTTAAAGATAACTCATAGAGATGATCAATTACTCTTTGGCTGACCGCTAACCCATAATTATATTCGAGCCTCGAGTTTTGGTTTCTTGTGGAGTATTTTTGCAGAAACACATCATAGCAAGGAGAGAGACTATCAGTGGCAACCACCGGGTTCGCTACTAGCTAGTTCGCTCTGAAGAACATCTACACCAAATATTGCAATCATCAAGCTTGGGGGAGGAGCATCCCCTAGTTATTAGGTGACTACACCTAAGCTGTTCTTGCTCCTCCACGTCTGATTCCTTGTCGAAAAAGCAGGCTCACATGGCATTGTGAACACCAGGCTTATCTAGGACGTCGGATGAATTGCGAGGGTCCAAGCTGTACCAGGGTTTGGTCTTTTATGTTTTGTCCCATGTGCTGAGGGTATTTTGGTCTGCTGATTCTTTCCAGTTTCCTTCCTCTGCACCCGCCATTCAGCTCCAAATTGAGCGACAGAGAGAGAAACATTTCCACTGGCTATGGTGTTGACACCTGTTAGCGTCAATTTTAACTAAACTTTTCACCCAAAAGGAAACAAGAAAACACACTAGTCTAGGGATTTATCTGACAATTTCCACGAGTTTTGTATATTCTGTAATTTCCAGGGAGATTTCCAGAAAAGCTGAAAAGGAGGGATTCAAGTGCAAATTAACCGCGAAACTTATCCGCCACGAAGGACATCGCGGGAAAACTCAGGAAGACTCCAGAAGACACCAGGAGGAGCGAGGGGGCGGGGGGCTGCCAGTGGGGCGGCCGGCCCCACCATGGCGCCAGCGGCGCCCCTAGGGCTGCTGCCCTCCTCCTTCCGAAGCTTCCTCCCCGGCACCTAGGGTTTTCATCTCCGCCCGTTGGTTAAGTCGGTTTGATTCTGCGGCGCGCACGCGCATCCCACTTAGGACTATAAATACATGGGTAGACCCCCCGGAGAGAGCCAATTCATTATTCATCAAGGCCTCAAGCCATCAAGCATCTAGAGCCTTTAAGTTCATCAAGAGCCTTCTAGTTCATAGGATTAGCTAGCTAGATTAGAAGTAGAGGAGATCTAGTTCTTCATCGGATCGGAGCCCCAGGGCCCATTTGGAGCGCAAGAGTTCGGTAATAGATCTAGTTCTTAGTTACTTTATTGTATTCAATATTCAGATTAGGAAGACTTTACTCTAAATATATTCATATGTTCTTAATTGCAATAGTCATTGTCTACTTTGATTATATGTCTAGTTTAGTTACTTCGATCTCATTGAATTCATGTAATTGCTCGTATAGCGTTTATCCATATGAACAATGGGTAGATGATAGGCGATATGTAGGCGTGGTGTCTAGATGTCTTGTTTATCTGTGAGTGCACCCCGATATGCTTGGGACGTGTGGTAGTCTGCGTAGGTGACAGCTACGTTAGTTCCTCTGTAGTCCTTCCCCGTATGTAGGACTAGCATGGGGGCACGGTCACGAAGGAGGTGACTTAGTTTTTAAAATCCTCATTAGTTGATGCCTCTTTACATGTAATAATGATTTAGGGTTGATTTAGCAATGATGATTAGATATAGTTGCACTAATTAGAGTTATTTGTTGGTATTTTTAACATCACTTCAGGTTAAGTTGTCATCCCTAACATGATGCCAAAAACCAAGGATAAAAATAATCTACACGCAATAACTCTAATTAGAATATATCCGCAAGCGCACAGATAATTCTTCCGTTGTAGCATTTCACCCAGAGTAAGTATTCCTAGTATCGTTGATTTATTTTATGCCAAAAGGATAAAGCAGCGTTCTATCTATTAGGAGTGGGTTGCTAGGATTAAGAATAATAAATGAACATTATCATAACCTATTACACCAATGCTTTAGCAATAACTAGTCAACAGTAACGATAAATGATAAATGATAATTGAGTAATTAAGATAGATGGTATTCCAGAGCTAGAATATAGAGACTCTCTAATGTAGTAAAGCAACCTAGGGATTCAATTTAGAAATAAAGAAACCTATGTAATTACTAATATAAAGTCTACAGCCTACTCCATTGCTACACACTTTCATCTATAGTGCAATAAACTCAGAAAACATCATAAGGAGCATCAACTAATGAGGATATTACGACAATGAAGTCACCTCCTTCGCGACCATGCTTGGCTAGTCTACGTGCGGGGGGTGGACTACAGAGGAACCAACGCAATTGTCACCTACGCGGACTACCACACGACCTAAGCACATCGGGGTGCCTCCGTAGGTACACAACATATCGAGACACCACGTCTACATAATGTGCACCACCTGACCCACTCGAGTATTGAATCAGGCGCTTTACGATCATATAACAATAATCATCATAAACTACATCTATATCAAATGTGCAACTAGAATAAACTAAGAACTGAATAAATAGCAATATATTAAAGTAGAGCAAAGTAAATTACCAAATTCTAGAAGACAGATCTGGAATCCCGAGCGGAGCGCCCGATCTCTACTTGAATCTTGCTAGACGACTAAACTAAGAAACTTGAAGAACTAGAGCTCTACTTCTAATCTCTAGAAACCCTAACTTCTGACTACTCTTGACGAATGAAGCAGGAGGAATGAATTGGTGTGTTGAGGGGGGTCTACCCCTCCTTTTATAGCCCGGTGGAGTGCACGCCCCCTTGAGAGATCAAACCGACTCAACCGACGGTGGAGATGAAAACCCTAGCCGCCGGGGAGAAGGTTCCGAAGCCGGGGCCAAACCCTAGCGTGGGGGGCCGGGCGGCTGTGAGGGGTGGGGCCGGCCCCCCCTGGTGGCGGGCTGCGGGCCCCGCTCCTTCGGGTGTCTTTCGAGTCTTCTGAATGGTCAGCGATGTTGTTGCACCGCGGTTAAGTTTTCGTGGTAAATTTGCATTGAAATCCTTCTTTTTAACCTTTTCGGAAAATCACCGGAAATTTCACAAATAACCAAAACTCGTGGAATTTGTCGATAAAACCTATTATTAGTCTACTTATTGCCTGTTTAGGAGCTATTATTGACGGTATAAAATTTGGACTTAGTGACCGTCAACAACTACCCCCAAGCTAAGTCTTTGCTAGTCCCTTAGCAAAGTAGACTTGAAATAAAACTTCCAGGGTATCAATGAGTGCTTTAAAATTCCTTCAGATTATAATCCATTAATCTATCTTTCAAACTTATCCTTTAATCTCTTAACTATGGTGCTTATCAACTTTTAATTAAATCTTGGGTAATTGAAAGATAGAATAATCAAGCATGCACTGCATATATTCCATTCTTTGCTTAAGCATCACTCCAGAGGTTTTCTCTTTTTGTTTTGTATGAATTTTTATCCTGAAAACCATGAGAACTTTGCTAATAAGATTTGAGTGGACTACCTATACTATGCATCATGATTGAATGTGCTAGTGATTTAAGAATTTATTTCAGCTCTTATGCATCATTCTCTATTTTTTACGTCTCTCGAGAGTGTGGGCTATCTCCCAAAGGATACTTTTTGAGTACCCATTTTTCTCTCGGGCGAGTGTCTTTGCACCCATTGTTTTACTCTCTTTCTTTTGAATTGGCTCATACCCTTTTGATATGGCATCTTTTGGGCTCATCCTTCTTTGGTATGGCATCTTTTAATTTAAAACCCACACTCTCTTTTAGACTTCTAAGAGAGAATTTATTGCAGAGTAAAACATTTTTGTGTATGTGAATTCAATCATGAGTGCATAGTAAAGTAATCTACTTAATCGTACTAGCAAGGTAATTTATCAGATTGCTAAAATTAATTCTAAAATATCCGGAGCTTAGCCATCACTTAGAATGAAACATATACTAGCTCAAACCTTTTTATATCATATCTGCCAATTACTTAGACTGAATCTCAAGTTTTATGCTACCCACAGATATTAGATTTCAGAATAAATTATCAGGGTAGATAAACTTCATATAATTCAAAGAAAAATTAAATCTCAGATGCTAAGTAATTCTGATTTTTTTGAATAAATAAGAACTTCAGAATTTAACGACAAATGCTAACTACTCTAATGATGGAAATTAAATACTAGAAAGTAAATATTAAAATATAGAAAGGATAAAGTATATACAAAGAGGTGGATGGTGCTCACCTCGCGGGGGCTCTCCCCCAAGCTGCATGTTTGGCCGTACTCAAAACTCTGGGTCGGGTGGCGGTGGAAATCCAAACTGCTCTATCAGGTGTCCCACCCCGGTCTGTAGGTGCTGCTTTGTCCATCTTTGAAGTGATCAAGTCATTTGGGTCTGTCTGTGCCGCCACTGGGTTCGGGCTGGAGAAGCCTGTCGTCAACCCGGTGTTGCCACTGCTCGTGTCGGTGCAAGGTCTCATTCATCGTCTGCTGTCCCTGCTGGAGGTTAGTAAAATAGGTAGACATAGCAGGAAAATCATTAACAGGAGTGCTAAAGTGCCACTCCGGAGGTGGCATATAGTCATCTTCTGGTGGTGCATGGTACGGGTACGGTCTACCAGTGGTGTACTCTGTGTTCCCGCGCACTGAGAATGATGCCCGTCCTCTCTGGAATCCTTGCCCATGATCTTCAGGCTCTTGTGTGGGGAATGTTCCCCACCCGGTAGATGTAGACGACTCTCCTTGCTGATAAGTGGGCTGGTCCTCCCAACCTGAGTGGGTGGACCAAGGCTGATGTGGCTCATGGTATGCACCTGGTTCAGTAAAGTTAGTGAAATGGTAATGAGCTGGACCCGATGGTCTTTGTATTGTCCCAAAGTGTACACGGTCCCTGGGGACTCTCACGATCTTGTATTTGAAGGACACCGCCAATGTTAGCGGTCTCTGAAAAAGTGTAACTATCAACAGTATAAATCCCCAAATCCCTGTCAGGTAATTCGTACTCCTTTTGATAATTTTTATAAATCATGATTATCTTTCTATTTCGGCGTTTTAGCATGTGAGCATGAAAGAAAAAGTCATATCCAATTACTCTTCGGGTACCAAGTAATATATGTAAGTCTAGCTTTAGATAATAAATCTAGTCCCGAAGCTAAACGTGTAATCCAAGATGTAAAAGAAATACTGCACTTTCTCATGGGAGGTACGGTTCTCCAGTAGTTCAACATTAATTTTCACAGAGATGCTTTTCTCTTTTTAATCATGATGTATAATAAATGCAACTCATCCTATCTAATGGTATTTAGTTCTTCTCTAGGAAATAAAGTAATGGCTAGCCATTTAAGCATGAATCTCAGTGTTGGGTTATGGACTTCATCAGTGGTGTATTTTTGTTTACGTTCTGGTCTCTTAGCAGTGATGCTCTCCCAAAAATCATCTTTATCAAAATCCTCAAGAACATCAGCTATATTTATTATACACTGCTCAGAGAATCCTAGTGCCATACTAAAATTTTTCCATGTGAGAACAAAAGACTTGTTGAACATTCTAAACCGTACATAATCATCATCAAAGTCTAGGGAGCTAATAAATTCTATGGTGAGTAACTTGCTACCCTGCTCAGTGATTTCCCATGCATCTTCCCATCCAACCATTCTAAATATTAGTTCAAATTCTGAATCCATTCCAGTCTCAACAAGTAAAGCATCATCAAATATTGGGGTATTAGTAAACTCCTTATTCTTTACCACATTAAATATTTCTACTTGAGGTCTTAGCGGCAATAAAATTTGATTGATGTTTGTTAATTCATACCTCTCTTCTCGTTGAGAAGAGGAAGATGGTTGGTGATACTCAGGAGGTGATGGAGGATCGACGTCCATTCCGGAGCCGGAAGCTGAAGGTACTTGAGATGATGAACGGCTTCGGGTGCTACGGAAGGAGAGAGTTCTCCCAATACTCTTGAGTGCACCTCCGATTTTTCGACTCATCTTGCCTGCAAATGAAGAACACGAAGAACACGGCAAGAACACGAAGAACACAAGAGTGATTAGGATTAGCAAATCAAAGAGAGAGAGGAGAGGGGAAATCCTTGTGATGATCTTGCAAATTAATTTCTCTCTCTTTCTTCTCTTTTTCTTGCTAATTAGTGGGTGATTTTGAAGAACAGAGTGTCGAAGTTGTTTCTGGCCGTGGAGCAGAGCTCTCTGGACTTGGAATGAATGAGTGAGGGGGTGTGAGAAGTTGGAAGCAGAGAGGGAGTAGTAGGGCGCCGGCCGGCGTGGTGGTAGGGCCGGCCGGCCGGCCCCCCTGCCCCGGTGGTGTCATCCCTCTCCTCCGGTGGCGACAATGCTCATGTATGAATGATCAATTCCCTATACTCTAGGTGCTCCTTTCGGTGGTGTGAATGGATGGAGATGAATGCATGTGAGTGTGTGTGATAATTGGAATTTTGGATGATGGTGAATAATTGGTGGGTGTGAGATGATGTGAGGTGATGTGTGTGGCCCCCACATGTCTCCCGTATTTATACCGTATAATGACACGAGAATGAAAAACTAAATTATTTTTATGAATCTATGAAAAATTAGAATTCTAATGATGGTATTTTTATAATTTTCTACCACCACAGTAAATTTCATTTTGACGGAGGTTTTACACCTCGTTAATCATAATTTCATGGGGCTTAGTTTATATATATATGACATGCTTATTTTATTTCTTTTTAATAATGCAATTGATAGAAAAATATGCTATTTAATGCGAGGAATTAATTTACTGATAACTGCCGAGTTACCTCTCGGTGAAGGTTCGGGATTTTAAAGTCCACCGAATTGGACTTCTCCAATTGATTTATTCTTTATGATCGATCTCCGTGGTCGGAGATGTTGGTGCATCTTGCTCTTCTTGATCCTTCAGAGTCTTGCATTGCTCAGGTCTTGGCCTGAATGCAAATCGCTCTTCTTACCCATTAATGGTGAATATAATTTCTCCAGCTCCAACATTGATGGTTGCATTTGCGGTGTTTAGGAAAGGTCGCCCGAGGATAAGAGGTATCTTTCTCTCTTCCTGCATGTCAAGTACCACAAAATCTACAGGAACGAAAAAGTCATGGATTTTTACCGGAATATTTTCTTCAATCCCTGCAGGATAGCGGACTGATTGATCAGCTAGTTGCAAGCACATTGTTGTTGGTGTGAGTGGAGAGTAGTTGAGTTTGTCGAAAACCGTCTTGGGCATGACACTGACGCTTGCTCCAAGATCACATAAGGCGTTCTCAAAATTTTGATTGCCTATAGAGCAGTCAATGGTGGGACATCCTGGATCCTTCTTTTTGATGGGAGAAGAATGTAGGATTGCCTCACTACATGCTTCTGTTAGCTTGATGACTTCGGTAGATGGTAGTGGTCCCTTGTTGTTGAGGATGGATCGAAAGTATTTTGCATATGTTGGTACCTGCATAGCATCTAACAATGGAATATTGACATATAATTTCCGTATAATTTCGACAAACTTCTTGAACCGCTCATCGGTAGGAGTACTTCTCCTCCTTCGTGGGAATGGTAGGATAGTAGTATCTTGAAAATCTTGTGTTAATTCGGGCTCTTGCGGATCATCTCTTGGTAGGGGTGCTTCTTCTTCTTGAGTATTCTTTTCAGCTTCCTTGTCCACCTGCACTGCATGTGAAGGTCTACGTGCACCTTCGGGGTAAGGTGGATCACGTGTAACCTTACCTCCTCTAGTAGATATTCCTTTAATCTGTTCATGGTTAGTGGTAGACAAAGTAGAAGCTAAATGCGAAATTTACGATTCTATCTTTTTATTAAACATTATTTGCTCTTTAACTGCTAGAGAAAAATTATCTAATTTCGAATTTATTCCTTCTAACATTTCATCATTAAAAGCAAGCTTCTTATAAATACTCTCATTAATTCTAGCTTGTTCTAATATTAACTCTCTCAAGGGTGGTTGTCTTTGATTGGAAGAATTATAATTACCTTGATATTTACCTTGGCTTGATGCCTGAGGTCGACTCCATCCTTGTTTCTTGATGATTGCATTAATATCTTCTTTATATTGATCTTGAGAGTTGAATGTATCTTGAATAGCTTGACGATCTCTTTTATAATTACTCCTTTGCTCTAGCCAGTTCAATAATACATCCATCTTGGTTGATATTGCACACAAATCCTCTGGAACTTCTTCACTTTCATGGCATGTCTGGGTGTTGAAGGTCCAATTCTGATTTTCTACCATCTTTGCCATAATTGCTTCAGCTCTTCCAGGAGTGAGTGACATGAATGATCCTTCAGCAGTGGCGTCCAATTGCTCACATGACCTTTGGGTTAGTCCATGATAGAATGTTTGCATGAGCAACCACTTTTCCATTCCATGATGCGGGCAGTCTGATATATATCCTTGAAAACGCTCCCAAGCTTCTGGAATAGGTTCACCTTTCTGCCGATGAAATTCTGAAATCTTCCCTCTTAAAATATTGGTTCGGCCTATTGGGAAAAACTTCTCTAGGAAAGCTTTTGAACATTCTTCCCATGTCTTGATTTGATCTCTATTTTGATAAAACCACTGCTTCGCTCTTCCTTCTAATGAGAAAGGAAACAAACGAAGTAGCACGACATCTTGAGGAATGCCTTGAATGTTAATGGTATTACTAATCTCCAGAAAATTCTGCATATGAGCAATAGCATCTTCATCCTTCTTTCCACTAAATATAATAACTTGCACCATTTTGATGAGGCTTGGCTTGATCTCATAATCTTGTTCTCCAATGTCGAAAGCATCAAGAGCCGGACCTACGCGAATATTCTCAGTGCTTGGAGCAGAGAATTCACGCAGAGTCTTCTCAGCCATCGCTTCTCAAAATGATGTAAGACCCTTCTTCCTATGGTTGTTCCTGATAAGAGTTAAAATTCTACAACCAATTCCTGCACTTACCCTATAAAATTTTCTAAATAAAAATATGGGTAAGTCTGCTAAAGTAAAAAGGTTATGATCTAAAAAATATATTTGATTTCCATAAAGGTTCACTCATAAATGATTCTAGAAAAAAGATGTATATTCCGACGAATCAATAATCCTAATAAATTATCCTAATAAATAAAATTGCCATCCCTAAGAAACGCGGCTTTAAATGCTTGTTGGTATTTTTAACATCACTTCACGTTAAGTTGTCATCCCTAACATGATGCCAAAAACCAAGGATAAAAATAATCTACACGTAATAACTCTAATTAGAATATATCCGCAAGCGCATAGATAATTCTCCCATTGTAGCATTTCACCCAGAGTAAGTATTCCGAGTATCGTTGATTTATTTTATGCCAAAAGGATAAAGCAGCGTTCTATCTATTAGGAGTGGGTTGCTAGGATTAAGAATAATAAATGAACATTATCATAACCTATTACACCAATGCTTTAGCAATAACTAGTCAATAGTAACGATAAATGATAAATGATAATTGAGTAATTAAGATAGATGATATTCCAGAACTAGAATATAGAGACTCTCTAATGTAGTAAAGCAACCTAGGGATTCAATTTAGAAATAAAGAAACCTATGTAATTACTAATATAAAGTCTACAGCCTACTCCATTGCTACACACTTTCATCTATAGTGCAATAAACTCAGAAAACATCATAAGGAGCATCAACTAATGAGGATATTACGACAATGAAGTCACCTCCTTCGCGACCATGCTCGGCTAGTCCTACGTATGGGGGGTGGACTACAGAGGAACCAACGCAGCTGTCACCTACGCGGACTACCACACGACCCGGCACATCAGGGTGCCTCCGTAGGTACACAACATATCTAGACACCACGTCTACATAATGTGCACCACCTGACCCACTCGAGTATTGAATCAGGCGCTTTACGATCATATAACAATAATCATCATAAACTACATCTATATCGAATGTGCAACTAGAATAAACTAAGAACTGAATAAATAGCAATATATTAAAGTAGAGCAAAGTCATAATGAAATACAAGATAAATTACCAAATTCTAGAAGACAGATCTGAAATCCCGAGCGGAGCGCCCGATCTCTACTTGAATCTTGCTAGACGACTAAACTAAGAAACTTGAAGAACTAGAGCTCTACTTCTAATATCTGGAAACCCTAATTTCTGACTACTCTTGACGAATGAAGCAGGAGGAATGAATTGGTGTGTTGAGGGGGGTCTACCCCACCTTTTATAGCCCGGTGGAGTGCACGCCGCAGATCAAACCGACTCAACCAACGGTGGAGATGAAAACCCTAGCCGCCGGGAGAAGGTTCCAAGCCGGGGCCAAACCCTAGTGGGGCGCCGGGCGGCGAGGGGGTGGGGCCGGCCGGCCCCACCTAGTGGTGGCTGCGGGCCCCGCTCCTTCGGGTGTCTTCGGAGTCTTCCTCAATGGTCCTATGATGTTGTTGTTGCGTCGCGGTTAAGTTTCGTGGTAAATTTGCATTGAAATCCTTCTTTTAACCTTTTCTGGAAAATCACCTGAAAATTTCACAAATAACCAAAACTCGTGGAATTTGTCGATAAAACCCTATTAGTCTACTTATTGCCTGTTTAGGAGCTATTGTTGACGGTATAAAATTTGGACTTAGTGACCGTCAACATTATTCAATTGACGCAGTTATAGACTTATTTTCCTAGTTTATTTAATGGCTAGCTATGATTATGACTAGTAAGATGCTCTGGTGATTATCCTTAATTATGATACTTGATGATTATGCTATCACCCATATTTATCTATATTTATCAAGTGACCTGCCTGCCTGATTAGATTAGAGTGTGTAATTAATATCAATTATCCATGTAATTCATCAATATGACAATAATAGTTTATCACATAGCCTTCCTAGAGGTATAATTATAAATCGACAACCTGAATACTTCCCTAGGTGAAATGCTACAACGGTATAATTATCGTCCGCTTGCGTAACCCATTAGTTTACATTCATATCTTATTCATATATTTTATCTGTCTAGTCACAATAAGTACAATATAAATCTATGATAATTTCCTAGCAATATAATTGGGGATGACAACCTACTTCATGTTTAGAAATATTAGTAATTCAAATGTGGCTAGTTGCTAATGACAAGTAATTATAATACCAAGCATTTTCGGGCGTTACTAGGTATAGGGTTTAACTCTATTTCTAGTGGTGACGTTAGAAATACCAACACATGGCGACGCCTCCTCCAGTGCCGGTAGCAGCTCCGCCTCCCATGGCTCCGTCTCCACCAGTGCCAGCAGCAGCTCAGCCGCCCATGGCTCCGCCAGCCATGGCGCCACCGGCTGCGGCTCCCTTGGCCATGGCTCCGCCGTCCACAGCTCCACCGGCACCATGGCTACAAGTGGAGCCCTCACCTGTGGCGTCGATTTGGGGGGCTCAGATGTACTCTGAGCACACTCCATCAGGTTATCCTAAGGCTAGTTTTAGTGGAAGTTTCATGGCACTGTTTCCAACACATTAATATTTTAGAAACAATATAGAAGAATTTCATCCCCATGAAACTCTCTCTGCTTCCATGAAACTTTCTCATCTCTCTTTTCATTAAAACAATGTCACATCAGCCTATTTAATGTGCATGAAACACTAATGAAACCTCCATTGAGACTTGCCTAATCATAAAGAGAGCAATGGAAAAGAGAGAATTGCTTATTTGGCCCTGAAAAAAAGTTTGCTTGCTTATTTGGCCCTCTTTTTTTTTTGAATTTGTCTATTTGGCCTCAAAGTAAAATTTCGTAACTTATTTGGCCTTCTGTTAGTTTAGAGGCTTTAATGGTGTTATATCGCATGCAAAAAGACCGTTTTGTCCAAAAAAAGTCTTGTCTAATGTATTACCGGCCACCCAATACTTCCATCCCTCCCCAAGGCTGAACCTGTGCTCCCGCTCTTGGCCGTGACCTCCAGCTACTTCTGGAGCATGCACACCTCGTACTGCAACGACACAGCTTCCTGGATGTGGATGCACGGACTTACCTGGATGAGGAGATGAACCTGTACAGTGGTTACGAAATTGCAGGTTGTTGATTTCCCGAAGATTCGAGCGATAGATGCAGAACTGATTTGTTTTATTGTTATGGTTGTATACAAACAAAAAGTACTACTTGGTGGATTATTTTTTTTCAATTTTTTTTTTGCAAATTGGAGCGTAACTCTTCCACAGAAAGTGTAACTGTTTTGTTCGATTCCAGGAAGATTTGTTCAGGATTTATTTGATTTTTTGCACAGATATGATGGATAAGAGGATCAATGTACAGATGGTGTATGTTTTCTAAATTTTTGGCAAAACGGTCTAAATGGGAGCACAAGTTCAGCGTTGGGGAGGGATGAGTATTGGGTGGCCAGTAAATATATATAATCAACATATAAATTAAATAAGACTTTTATATTTTTTTCATGCA
Source organism: Chrysopogon serrulatus (assembly GCA_015844335.1). NCBI lineage: Eukaryota > Viridiplantae > Streptophyta > Magnoliopsida > Poales > Poaceae > Chrysopogon > Chrysopogon serrulatus. The sequence continues at coordinate 63,715 of JADLZL010002481.1, forward strand.
GGGGCAAAATGGTCTTTTTTGCATGCAACTTAACACCGTCAAGGCCTCAAAACTAACAGAAGGCCAAATAAGTAACAAATTTTCACTTTAAGACCAAATAGACAAATTCAAACAAAAGAGGGCCAAATAAGCAATTCTCCCAATGGAAAAACCTTTCATTTCCATATATTTGTATAACATCATCCTGATATCTATCAACCTGTTTGCTCTGTCACAGATTAACTATACTGCTAGTTCAGTCAATAGTCTTGTCAAGCGTTTACAATCTTGTTGCAAACTACAGTGTGTACCGAACATATTAGAGAATCTACTGCTTTGTTGGCCCTGCATATTGACAACAAAAATAGAGGAAATTGGCATAAATTTTCGGCATATTTCAGCATCAGTGAAATATATTTAGGTGAAGAAATGGGGTTTGTTCAGCAGTGCAAGATTTATTTGGTCAAGAAATCAACTTTAATTCATTTAGAGTTCAATTTACTGCATCCTCTATGTTTGAGAGAAACGGGGTCTGTGCCAAATGGGTTCTTTATCTTTGAGAGGTGACTGAGTGACTAGTGTGATTGATCTACACTGTAAACACATAAGAATAATTAATAGATTTTTTAAAGAAAAGCTAAGGATAGTAATTATTAACATTGGTTGTGTCGACGGATAGTCTTTCTAGAAAGAAATGTATGGATAATTTGAGGATAGAAATTCATGCGTCGATCTGACTTAAGCTCCAGTTTGTGTGTGTAAACTTTGTCCATTCAGTCATCTCAATCATGATGAATACACCACATTTTGAGGATAATTCAAAGGAAATGCTCATCTTCAATGCTTCATCTGCTAACTGCCTTCGAATAATTTCAATAGTACATCATCTCACTGTATTGAAATGTGACTCACTTTGAGTGAGTTCCTGCAAATATTTGTCAACAGTCGACAATGTTAGACCCTGTCTGTGTGAGCTTTAGATCCCTCACAGGGAACTTATCTTCTGTTTGCAATCCGAACTCTAGATTGCATTCTTCATTCTGAAGGTTCTGTTCAGCAGTGCAAGATTTATTTGGTGTACAAATCAACTTTAATTCATTCAGAGTTCAATTTACTGCCTCGTCTATTTTATTTTTAATTTGTCTTGAGCAAACCGATGGTGCTCATTTTAGTGCTGTAGGGATATAATAAACACAATGAGAGTATTGTGATGGAATGAACTCATGCGACTATCATAATGTTCTTAATATCTGGGATTTTCCCTTCGTGAAAAATTGAGGTTGTTACATAACCACCGGCCGATCTGCGATAGAGGGAGGCGTCGGCAACTAGAGGGCCTGCATCTGCAGGGAGCTTGGAGCGCACTTCAAGGGGTGTGGCATAGGGATTGTAGTGCTGCATCTTGGCACGAGTAAGAAGCTCCAGAGAATACTTGTCTTAAGTCAATAGTAAACCAGAGTTACTCCGAGATGTAGTGACACCAAGAAAATAGTGCAGCTCACCAAGATCAGTCATAGTGAATTCCTGTTGGAGGGAGGCAATGAATTCGGTGGAACTATTCAACAGGATACTATGCCCAAGCTAATGGTTTGGCCGAAGCATTCAACAAAACACTCGCAAATATTCTAAAGAAAACAGTTACAAAACAAAAAAGGGATTGGCATGACCGTCTCTATGAAGCACTATGGGCGTATCGGGTCACCGTACGCACACCAACACAATCAACTCCTTATTCCCTTGTCTTCGGCACTGAAGCTGTTCTACCTTTGGAAGTAGAGCTTCCTGCGCTTCGAGTCGCAGTTCATGAAGAGCTTACATGAGATGAGCAAGTTCAACTCCGACTGCAAGAATTAGATGCGCTTGAAGAAGAACGCCTAGGGGCCTTACAGAATCTGCACCATGCATGACGCGTCCAAATCAACCACTTTGCCTGAAACGGTTGGACACAGTTCCTCTCTCAAAAGTTGCTGGATGCATGTGTCTCGTAGGGTCAAATCAACTAGCGCCTATCATGTTGTATAAAAAAAACTAGCCCCTATCATGTACGTGCGAACATATATTTCTGTCTATCTTTGTTAATTCGTACTAGTAAATTTTCCTCGATTTATAAAAAATATGTACAAAATCTTTATCTTAAAATAGATTTATTCAAAATCTTGGTTTAAATGTCAATCAATGATACTTATTATTAAAAACATTTCTCTCTAGCCGGTGTGACTAATATTCTCTGGTAAAACTTTGCATGTTGCAGATACTATGGACGGAGACATAGGGTGCGTGCAACAGATATAGAACGTTTAAAATAAAAAATACCATGATTATTTTTATGAAACCCAAATTAAAATTGTGCATAATATTTATATGTTAAATAATTTTATGGTATTGATTTTTTGAAAAAATATTGAAGTCTATATCTTCGGTTTTATGGTATTGATTTTTATGTTAAATAATTATTTAAAATATTATGCACAATTATTTCAATACCATACCAAAGATTTAGGCTTCAATAGTTTTTTTTCAAAAAATCAATACCATAAAATTATTTAACATATAAATATTATGCACAATTTTAATTTGGTTTTCATAAAAATAATCATGGTATTTTTTATTTTAAACGTACTATATCTGTTGCACGCACTTTATATCTTCGTCCATAATATCTGCAGCATGCATAGTTTTACCATAGAATTTCAGTCACACCGACTGGAGAGAAATGTTTTTAATAATAAGTATCATCGATTGACATTTAAACCTAAATTTTGAATAAATATATTTAAAGATAAATATTTTATACATATTTTTTCTAAATCAAGAAAAAATTACTAGTACGAATGATAGGGTAGTTTTTTTTATACAACATGATAGGGGCTAGTTGATTTGACCCTACGAGACACATGCACCCACACAACTTTTGAGAGAGGAGCCGTATCCAACCGTGGTTCAGGTAAAGTGGTTGATTTGGACGCGCCATGCATGGTGGCGTGTCTGAGCCGGGCCCGCGGGTAAATGGTGCCACGTCGTCGGCTCGACGCGCGCCACCATGCATGGCACGTTAGTTCTTGGATGCGCCATGAATGGTGGCACATCCAAATATGTTAGACTTGGAAATAGTTTTTCATTGTTTCAGATTTCTAAATAGTTTAAAAAAATATGCTAAATTCAAAAAAATCTCAAGTTACAAGTCAAGTGCAAAAAAAAAGGACAACTCAACAAAGTCCTCAAAATTCCAAGTCAAAGGTCCAAATAAAGGGCATGCTAATTACAAGCCAAAAGGCCACAAATAAGTTAGTCAATGAAGGCTCTTTGCACAAGCTAGAGAGTGACTATCTTCCACCACCCTCGCAAGAAAATTGAGGCAATTCCTCATATAGCCGTTTACGCATCCGAATCATGACTCCACCTTTAAATATTGCCGCTTGAAGAGTATGGGGTTTTTAGTGCGCTCTAACTGAGAAAATAATCTGGGAGGTTTCGCTATCTTGGCAACACTCGCAGAGACATATGATTCCCGTACACGGGCACCAAGAAAACAAAGTGACTAAATACAATTACCACAGCCATTCATTAACTTCTGAAGGTTGAATCCTTTGCAATCATACCAAGGTCATTTCATAGCTGGATGACAGAGAAAGAGCCCACATTTACAAAAAAAAAACACACAAACAGACTTTGTTGCATGGCTTGTTTTATAGCACTACATTTGTTGTAGCTTCTATGTTGCTACTTCCTATTGGGATTGGGAGCAGTGAAGTACTCCAGTGCGGTTCGTACGAATCTGTGAAACCCTTCAATCCTATTGGCTGGCACCGTGGCAGCTATACGGTCGCAATAGAATTGATAAAATTCCTTTGGAAAGTGGTATGAAATTTCGCCGCTAATCAAAGAAGATCGCTATTGACTTCATTGGCTGGCTCCGCAGTTAGCAAGGCGGTCGCAATGAAGTCTAGTGATGCAACAGCTCATGGCATGGTTATTCGCTTCGCTGTTGAAAAAAAAAACAATGACGTGCGTGGCATGGATTTTCGTCACAATGATTTATTATTGTTCAGTAGCACAGACTTTCGCTACTAAACAATTTTACAAAATTGTGGTATGGCTATTCGCCACTAGTTTCTCAGTAGCATGGACTTTCGCTACAATGCATTTGTCACAGAATTGTGAGGAATGAACGTTCACCACAATGACTTGTCTCAGTAGCATGGATTTTCGCTACAGTATAATTTTGCTGAGTTGTGGCATGGGTTGTTCGCTACAGCATAATATATTTTCTTTCCTGGCATGGACATTCGCTGGGTTGATACAACTAGTCACTATTTTGTACGTCTTTTGATGGGAAATGTACACAAGAACAGCAGTGGTGCCCACTGCTATCCTCTTGTTCCTTCACAAAGTACTGGGACAGTCATAAAGAGATGCATGTTCGGTGACATGTAAAGGAAATGATCAAGTAAATAATTTAAAGCCACCGGTTGAGAAATATTGTTGGCTTGCATCATAAGCCGACCTAAGAAATAAAGCTTATTGGAATAAAATGAAAATGCTTACTGTGAAATAATTTTGTCGCAGAATCCAAATTACTGAGAAGATAAGAAAATAAAAAATTCGTTGCAGCACTGATTTCATTGTTGATATTGGATTCAAGATTTGTATATTCAGTGATTAAAGAACAGATCTAGGGTGTTACGTTCGCTGTTGGTTAACTTACAAAACCATGAATCCTAATTTTCATGCATCCCTTAATCTTTCTGTAAGCATGGCCGGCTCGTGTTGATCGATTTCTAATTTCTCTTTTGCGTCATGTTGTTGGAGTTCTTCGTGTTGTGGTGCGGCCATTGCGATCAGCTAGCACTTGCTAATGGATTGCACCATCAGCAGTATTGAAGGATATTTGTTGGCACATAAAGTTGCATAGTTGCAAATTGAATATTTATAACTAAGATTCTCCAAAAAAAAAAAAAGGGGATCAGGTTTAGCGGAATGCAATTTGGGGTGCATCCTGCAGCTTGTGTTCCATGTTCTCTTTTGTTGTGCCAATACAGTTATTCCGACAGATGCAACCTTTTTTCCGAACGATTCCGTTTCCAGCCTTATTACAATATGCCGTGCCTTTATTTTTCTCCCATGCCTGTTTGTTCATTGTAGGATGGTGGGACATAGTACATGAATAGGCTGCCTTCTTTTTCACAGGTGTGTTCATTGATGCTTTCATTTTTAACTATGAAGTTTCAGTATCTCAGGTTCCCAACTGCCATTCAATTTTGGCAGGAACAAAATGATATCTGGGTCCATATTTTGATTTCTTCTCTAAAATCTTACCCATATTGCTCTGCATGTATTATAATTGTGGTGCCAACATATTAAAAATCTTGGGTTCTAGGATCACATTTGATATGCTCATCACTTATTAAGCTATTTATAACAACATTAGAATATATCAGCTTTAACTATGTTGGAAGTTCAGTTCAGATAGTCTGTATAGATTCAGAAAGCTCCATGGGATTATTCCCAAATGTTGCCCCTCCCATTGCTGCTCAACGCTTAAATATAGACGTGCTCCTCGGTTTGCAGTCCTAAATTATTAGTGCTAATTGTCTAAATCTGGCTTACATGATCTAATTCAGTTCGGATTTCAAAATTCAGTTCCTTGTGAATATATTTAGACTGTGTATTAGATACTTTTTTAGTTAGTAATGTATACATTTGCACAAGGGGCACTCATATTGTTGTTTCCGGTCTAAGAACTGATTCAGTTTAGTTCACTTTGTACACGTAGATATACGCCAGATTGAGTGATTGTTGTTTTGCAGACTGAATTCATAATTGCACAACATGGTTTCAGTTATCCAAAAGCAAACTATGGTTACATATATTGTTATTTAGGAATATCGGAACTTCCTGACTAAGCTATGCCCAACCATTATTTCAGAGGTCATGCAACTTCCAATGGGATGATTTATACATCTCTGCCTTTGTTGGCAACCAGAAATTTAGAGTTATAAAACCTTCAATTAATTACATTGCAAATATGAATATTGCTGTGAGTTTTTTGGCGCTACCTTTCCTTCTTTTGATCACTGGAATTGTGCAAATTGTTGTAGGTTGTTTAAAAATAGAGCAATAGTTTCCTGGTGTTTAGTCTAATGAGAAAAAACTCTCAAATTTTGTAGCAACCTTACTGCTTTATCCCCCTTGTTCTCATTTGATTATATAGATATATAGATAGAGGATTCTTGAAATGGATAGAGTTTAGGGCCCATGGAGAATCTATCTACCTCTGTGGTTATTGCTCTCTGATCCTGAACACTTAAGAAATTGCCTGATTGAAATCTCCAATTTTCTACCATTAACATCCATGTTAAAAATTTGTCAAAAGAACATCCATGTTAAAAATGTCAATTCATTTCCTTTCTCCGATTGCACGGTGCTATAGTACTGCTTATTTTGTATTATTCTTTCTCCCATTGTTAGTTTACTCTTAGACTAGCTACAAATATTGGTTTAGTGTGTACAGAGAGCATGGCATTTTATTTGAGGGACCATCGGTTGCCTTATTTCCTTTGTATAGCCTGACATGGTAATAGATTGGCCAGTTTTTAAATTATTATTTCTATTTTTATTGCAGCCTTTTCCCTTCACATGTTGTTCTATTCTTCTTTTATTCCATATGCAGATGAACTGCAGTCTATATTGTCCTGCAACAATGGCATAGTAAGTAATAAGTAATGACATGAAAACGGTAGATGCCGCTTCAGTCCGCTATGATGACGACACGCCTGGCGAAAAATTCCTCATCTCTTCCTAGTAAAACTGCCTCCAAAAGCTCAACAGGGAAGCAGGCCACGTCTACAACAATTCGCGGCCGTCCGATCGGGCCGACGGACGGCCCAGATCGGGCCAACCTCGGTCATTTTATAAAAAAGCCCTTGAACTTTGTTAAAATCAACCCGCAGTCCATCCTCATCACTCAGGAAAATTTACAGAAAAGCCCTCGAGCTTTGAATAAATACAACCCGGCGAGTGGACAGCCCAGATCAGGTGATTCCCGACCGTTTTGCAAAAAACCCCTTGACCTTTGGCTAAATACAAACCTCAGGCCCGCCGCCGCTGCCTCTTGCTTCCTCCTACGCCCGAGCCGACCGCGCCGCCTCCTCACCGCCGCCGACTGGACGGGCTGACCCAGCAGTGCCGCTGCCAGGCGACGCCACCGGGCCGGATCTGGGCCTGTCCTCGTCGCTGCGTACGGTCGCGAGCCGAGCCGAGCTGAGCTCGCCCAGCCGTGGGCATGCTTTAGCCGCCGGTGCCGCGTAGCCCGCCCTCGTCGGCAGCCACACCCCGCAGCCAGCCGCCGACCGCCGCGCCCGCACCTGCGCCTCTGTGCCGCCACGGGAAGAGGAATAGGGACATGGAGAAAGAGACTGAGCGCCGCGGCCGCGCTCGCCCGCATCGCGCCGCCGCGCCTGCGCCTGCGCCTGCGTAGCCACAGGGAGAGGGAGAGGGAGAGGGAGAGGGAGAAGAAGACATGGCGCCGGGGGCGGGCGTGCCGGGCTGCGAGCTGGCCGTGGGCGTGGGCGGGCGAGCGCGCAGCGCGGCTCTGCCCTCCCTTTCCCCTCGCTGCCCAGCGCACGCCGCCGGCCGACGTTCGCACTCTTCCTCTCTGTCCGTCCCTGCTTTCTTTTCTCTCGCTCGCGCACGGATGGGCAGGGGAGAGACGACCGTGAGGCAACGAAGGGATAAGCTGCCCCTGGCCATGTCAGTGCCTCTCTCAGCATTCTGTGAGTCCGGTTCTCAAGAAATAGAGAGAGAAGTGCAGCCAGTCCACAGATCGGTGTATGGGTGCATGGAAACAGTGCCGGGGCAGTGAACTGCACCCAAGCGTCACACATAGGGGAAAAATGCTAGAAGCACCCGGGATACGTACACAAAATATTAAACATAAGTTAGTTAATTAAATAAAAAAATCCCTAGAAAATTTATAAATAAACTAAAGCCACCCTATATCATATCTCTACCTAATAATAAAGAGGCAAAATTTCAGCCCATTTTTTTCGTCCATCCATTTTTTTCGTCCATTGTCCCCTAACTACTAGATCATCTTTTTCTGTTCCGACTTATAAGATCCGTGCCCGTACGAGTTTGAATATATCGCGTGTAACAAGTATCGATAAAATGTCCGATTCAAATTCGTACCGTATTAGATTGCGTCCACCATATCTCATATACCATATCTGACCCAAACTCATGGCTAAAAAGAATTATGTCCATACGGTTACGTCCATATTGGTCACTATGTTTTATAAAAAAACGTTGACGTATATCTAAAAAAAAAAATCCAGTTTTACAACTGGTTTCATAATGAGTTGGTGACGGAAACAGTCAATCTCAGCAGCCAAAATATTTTCCAAATCGAATCTACCACAGGCCCGATTGGAGCAAATCAAGACTACCATGCAACATATATATAGATGCTAATATATTGGAAGCACTACCATGCAATATATATAGCGATGCTAAATTGAAAAGCACGAACCAAACCAAAAAAAAAAAAATTGAGAATACCACGGACAAGATCAAACCATTTGGGTGTTGGCCTTAGTTCGCTACTCATAGACCTTTTACCGTACACGGTAACACGGACGCTTCGTCGTGGGCGGGCTACACAACAAGCTCCGGACTCGATGGATCAAGTCCTCGTCGATGCGGTGATGGTTCGCGGTGATGGGAGCAAAGCCCGACGAGGCGGCGCTAGACACGTTGGCGGGTGAAAGGGGACGAGGGAGCGATTCTGCTTGTGCTCCATTGGGCGGCGAGGGGGGGGTGCGGGCGTGGTGGCGGAGATTCAGGAGCGGCACGGCGTCGTGGCAGAGGTGGAGTTGTGCAATAGGTGTTGATTATGGACAGCCCAATTTTAGTTAAGGAGCAAATAGAGAAGACCAGCCCATCCGGACAAGCCCCAGTCTTCTGCGCAGAGCCGATATGTATGTCTTATGTGCGTTGTATGTCTTATGTGCGTTGTGGCCTTGTCCACCTTCTCTCCTCTCCGTCTCTTCAAGCGCAGAGCCGATATGTATGTCTCTACAGGCAAGTAGCATGGCCGCTTCGTCGGCCGACGTAAGTAAAAACTGATCTGTTACTTTCATGATTTGTCGCAAAAAAATGAGTTCATTACTCTAAAGATGAGGGTGAAGTGCAAGGGGAAACGTGGGGGTAGAAACTGTGTCTCTCACGATCAATCTGTTATCGGCTTTTGCTCATAGAAACCGTGTCTCCATAACTCCATCGTTTTCTGTTTGATCCAGAATAAGCACGGCCCCAAACCATAATAGTAGTAGGAATTGTAGACAAATATAAATTTGAGCAAGCCACGATTTATAAAGATAAATAAAACAAGATGAAAAAACAAGTCATACAGATGGATCCCGTCCGGTTCAGTTGACGTGGGACCCACCTGGTACTGGCCGCAAATATTCCGTTCCATGGAGTAGAAATCATGCAGAGTTCGGACACACCATAAAAACAGGCAACTAGAGCACACTTAGCAAACCATAGGGCGTTCAAACCGTTTAAACAGCGAGGTATTACAGAGCCTGGTGGTTGATTTGAACAACACATGCTGGTTCGCTATAGTCTGTATCAATATTTTATGGACGACTCGATCTCCGTAGGTGTTTCATCATTATTGTGGATTTATTATTTTAGTAACTACAAGTTATATGGCAAAAAAAATTTAACGGTCTATTGTAAAAAATACATAAATAGATACGCAATATGTCCACATTTTCCATGGATGTTCATTGTATATTGCAAACATATAAATAGGTACGTAACATTTCTATTGCATTTTGCATCAATGCTCAATAATTTTTCTCCCGTTTAACGCACGGGCATATTTTGCTAGTACCTACATAATTGCCACTCATTTTCATTAGATAAGAATTGCAGAAATAATTTTCAAGCTCCTTTCTATCAGCAATTTGGCTGTGTACGTTGGGCCAGATTCGGTCCAAACAGTCTTCTCTTTTATAATCTTTTATTATTTTCTACGATATGATAATTTTGTTTATTTCATAAAAAAACAGAGCTCGTAAAATCATGATTTTTTTTTTTTTTTGCGTAGCCTCTCCATGATATACTCTATGTAGAAAAAAAAATATGAAACTTATAAAATAAAGAAATTTGGAATGATTTAAAATAACCTCTTTTAATCAATAAACGAAATTTCCATGATCTCTACACGCTAAAATGTTAATCTTAGAATCATAAAATTTGGTCTGTGGGTACTTTGTAATATTGACAACCTCTAAAAAAAATTTAGTTTCAAATATTTCATAAAAAAATTACTCCATGCTCAAATAATAAATTTAAAAAAGGGTTCCGATCGATCTTTACAGGAGTTGAAATATATAAACAACAAAATAAAAAAACCACGGTTCATCCACAAATAATAGTTTCCAAAAAAAACCAGACAAAAAACATTAATACATAAAAAAAGAATAAATTAGCTACAAGTATTCATGCACAGGTGCCTAACTACCAAAACTAAACAATGATCATACACCACAAAGAGATGCACTGGCCAATCTTCAAAAGTGGGCGCGGCAAAGCCGCGCGTATTTCTAGTGCTTTCAGAGGATAAGTGCCCCAAAGAACACAATTCCTATCCCTTCACTGATGCTTCATAGAGTTCTCAGCGAAGGATAATAGCAGAGAGAAAATGCATACATAGGAACGACTCAGCTGCAGCTATACAAAGTCTGCAAATCAAAGCGATAATAAATGATTCAATTAATCGGCACTAAATAGCTTTATCATTTTTTTTGTAGACTCTTGCACCACCAGTGGATCCTAATCATAGCCCATCGAAGAATGATGAGACTAGGTGAGTAAAACCACAGCACATATATAGACCAGCCATACAGATTTGTACATAGCAGCCTCTGCTGGACATGACAACAATTTCTAAAACATTGACCATGTGCTCATGGATTCAGGTCACCATAGCTGCCTGCTGGCGCTCACTAGAACCTGCTTGCAGAATTCGGTACAACAGAGCAGGTAATTTGACAAAGATTAACAATCACATACATCACTAAACTACCATAAAAATAGAGAAACACATGCTTCCTCATTAATAAAATACAACAGTAGTATTCATACCTGCTCTGTCATACTATCATCATTAAGCTAGAGAGAAGGATGCCTTGGCCACAGTAGACACTACACAGAAAAGTGGATCACGGCTCTTTCAGTGTTCCAGCCCAAACCAAAGAGGTACATTGCCAGACCAAAAGAAATGAATGCACGTATATACATAGAAATTTGTAACCACATCCATCCATAAAAAAATGTTTTTTTACATCATAGGCCTAAATCCCTAGGAACAGCATCATCAGAAGACCACTGGACTTCTTCAAGAGGAACGTTTTCCAGAGAAGTCTCTTCTCTATAGTGAGCAATGTTCAATGTTTCACTATGTGAGTGCCCAGACAACTCCTCACTTTCGGCTTCATTACTTGCTGACTTTAGTGGAGTAACAGCAATGAATAGCGTAAAAGCAATACTTGCAAAAGAATTGAGGACTACGACCATATATGGAAGTAAAAAGGCCCCCAGTGTTTCCTTTGAGGTGGTTTGTCCAAGTGCTATCACCAAACAGAATTTCCGCCGCAAAAATGATATTTGTAAACAGCATAAGAAGAAATGCAAGAGTGGCAAATATTTCAACATATAAAGATATTTTGTAGCTGCCCATGATTAATCTTGATGAGGAAATACGGATAAGGGGGATAACAGCCGAAGGAAGGAACATAGCCTGGATAACTGGACAGATAATAAGTAGCTGATATAGCCCTTCAAAACCAGCGACCTTTCCACAGTAGATACAAGGAATGATGGCGAAACCCTTAAGTAGGAGATGATGTGCAGAATCTGGCAGTTTAACACCAAAAGTGTTCTTTAAAATCACAGCACTACCCATAATAGATGTCAGCGAGATGATGTGGCTTGAGAAGATTAGGATCACTAACAACACAACTGGTGCCACAGGACTCGCAAACATCTGCAGAAACACAACAATACATAAACTTAGTAAGGAGCTTCAATGAAGAATCCATACTCAAAGTGATAGTACTTTTCTTAGTTTTCATGCTGTTACAGGCTGTTTAAGGGTGACAACATGAACAAAATAGGGATAGAGAAACATGCTATGTTCTATGAGTTTGATTCCTGCCAACACGTACAAAAGGGATTGACAAAATAACAGAAATAAAATGAACCTGGTTCATTAACTCTATACCATCTTGATAATTAATAAGTGTTATGTTACTGGATTCATCTGCTGCTGAGCTCAATAGAACATAGTTCACAAGAAAAACCCCAGAAAATACGAATAATACAGAAAACAGGTGATCATGAAACAGGGAACCAAGGGTAGGTGCTAGAGATCTTCTTTGCACCTGCACACATGATATCTGAATTAACATACAATCAAATAAGTAGGGAGCAGATCAACAAAAATGGCCCGGTTTATCAAAGTGGAGTGCAGAGTGCAAAAGTATTAGCACAATCATGACTTGATGTGTTTTAAAGTATTTTTAAGGGAACATTTTGTGAATGTTGTGTTAGTAGTCATGCATTTTGAATTTGATATAACTAATTTGCATTCCAGTGAGATTACTAGCGTATCATTAATTATAACTTCCTCAGTTCATTTTTTGGCCTATCATGACATCACTAATGATGACAATCTGAGAATTTTTGGTGGTAGGACAAATAGCAGTTTTTTTTTTTTACGCTTTAGTGTCACTGTGAATCAGGTTATCAAGTTATAGACTGTATATGACATGCTGCTACAAAATAGTATCATGGTCGATCACCACGAAGATCAATAAATTTCTGTAGACTAATTATTAATGTGATGTATTACATGAGAATACTGCAGATGGATACACATAAGTGAAAATAAAATGTACACATAAGTTGCTTTCGACATGAAAGCAACACAACTGAAGCAATGATACAGTCATTCTATTGGTGAAAAGTTACTCCTCAGTGGTATTATTTGATTCTTCAAAACATGAAACATTAAAACATTCTATACACTAAGAAGATGCTTCTAGACAATGAAAAAGGAAAATTAACTTAGTGCACCATATGTAACTACAAATGCTCTCTGACAATTCTGACCAAGGACTAGACAGATTACCTGAACAACCGATGAATGAACATAAAAATTGTGTGTTATTACATTTCCACGAAGAAGTGCCATCAGTGAGTAAGCACTCTCACTACTCAACTTGGGGAACATCACATTCACATTGACAGTGACCTTTGGATGGCTGACTAATAAACCAAGCACAAAGCAGAGAAGTGTAAAGCCTGCTATGCAGGCATTGAATGTTCCAGCCATCCTCCTGCCCTAGAATTAGCACAACCACGAAACCAGAAATATAAGATATTAAAGAAAGTAGTCCTTTTTTTTTTGCAGCTCTTTGGGTTATAAATTACCAGACAGGAGATAACATGTGGCAGCAGATAAACTACAACACTTGAAAAACATAGGCCTGTCATAAGATCACCATATTCAAAAACAAGGTTGAACCCAACTGTTATGCCTGAAATCTGACAATACCAAACGTTAAATGTTTAAAAGATGGGAACCATTTACATGCACTAGCAGTGGCTAAAAGTAGTCTATCCATAACATGAACACATGAATGTTCCATAATGAAGCACGGGCAAAAGATGAATTTTTCCGAAGTGTGCAGGCATACCATTGTTAGTTCTGCAATAATCAAGGACAGTTCTGCCTGAAGACCAAGAACAACATTTATTGTCTGACTGTACTCCTGGCAGCAAATCTACGGTTCATGTAAAAGCAAGGGAAGAAAGGTTAAGAAAACCAGAGGAATATATGCTGAAAACATGAAGAAAACACATATCACATAGGATCAATGTTCTTGATAGACTTAAACATCAAACTAAAAGTCTGTTGATAGATGTGAATATCTAAAAAGGGGGCCAACTATAATATAATGCTCCCCTCCCAAGGGAAAAAAACACAGAGCAGGAAATTATGCTTTAGCTCTTAGAGCGCATACATGTTTCTTTTTAGTCCAAGAGTATTAAATGACAGTATAGCATTGCTACAACAGTCCTCAAGACATGTGAGGACGAAACTATCACTTGGTTAATCAAATACTCCTGCTAACTTCTGTCTACTTGAAAACGCTTTGCTTTGCACACAGGTGAATCGTGAAATTAGCTTCCCGACTTACTATGAAACATGGAAAATCTAAAATTTTCGTTTATGTCTTGTATTATGATCTAGAACCAGCGACATCTCTACAAAATACTAAAGCAAGCAGGCACTCACTATACACATACCTCTTTAAGATTCTTCCCAGTGACCATACTAATACAAATTGATTGATACTGAAACAGAATGGCTGAGAAATTGAAAAGCAGCACCAGCAGCACTTGATCATACCCAAACCAAGATCCGGCATCCACAGTTGCCAACCACTTTCCAAGGTCAATATACCCCATTGCAATCAGGAGTGTTGGGCCAAGGGTACGGACCAGTTTAGGCCGGCCTTCCCCAGCGGCCAGAGATTCTATACTGCGCACACTGATCATGGTGCAGAAAAAACGATGATCTGCAATGGATCAGTATGGATGCGCAACACCTAACTGCTTTTCAAACCCAGATCCTCTCTACTATTCTGCTTTGATCCAAGCAATCTCTGAAGCTGATGACCATCCACATCAACATGGAAGTTCTTTGCTCAAAAAAAAAAACATGGAAGTTCTGAACACCTACTATTCTGCTTTGATCCAAGCAATCTCTGCAACTAACTTCAAAAAAATGGACGCTACACAGTTGTCCCAACTGTGTTTTCCTTGTACAGAAATGGTGAGACCCACACCGCAGCAGAGTTAAGTGTCTTCCTCCAAACCGACATGAAGGTTTTAGATTTCCCCACAACAAGTATTCCAGAACCTCGCGACCGTATTGAAGCCGTAACCCCTGAAACGACCCACCTAAAACAAAATCGAGACACCATATTAGGCCTAAGCAAAGCGAAATCAAGCGATTCACTACACAGGATGAAATGAAGAAACGAAAACTGCGGCAGGAAAGCGTCGGGACCAAAGAAGTCGCTTTCTAGCTCAGTGCTTCTCCTGTGTTCTTTTATTTTAGTACAAGATACAAGAAGAAGGGCCCTTTCCTTCTTTGGCTTGGGATTCACCAACCGCCGAGTGCCCCGAAAAGCAAAACAGCCGAGTGGCCGCGGCCGGCAAGGACGGCCGGAGAGGGCAGCCAGCGCGGTGCGGCGGCGGAGTCAAGCGGGGGAGTGAGTAAGGATGATCCCCCCGAGCACGAAACGGAGGTGCGTTGCGTATGTACGTGGCGAGTAGCCGACTAGCGAAGCGGGTTGCCGCGGCGCGTGGCTGGAACTAGAAGAATCGGAGCGGCGGGCGGCTGGCGGCGCCGGTCTGCTGTTTCAGGGGTTGTGGACGGTGATGATTATTAAGCGGCAGAGATAACTGAAAAGTGAAAACCAGCGGGCACCCACCATCTCAGCAAAATGAGAACTTTACTTGGACTTTATTTCCTGTTTCCAAGATTGGCACATGAATATTAGTGGATGTGATTAATAATTAATTAATAAACAAAAAAAATTAGTATAGTTTTGCATGCTAGTCATATCATATAGTTACATGATGTTTTGTGGTCAAATGTGTTTTATGAATGAATAATGTAACTTCTTATAGTGCTATCTAAATTTAGTACTCCATGAGCTCCAAATTACAAGAGCGGTATTCTTTCGTCTTGTTGCTCTAGGCAGTCTGCCTTATCTTCTGATATTCTCTCCTACACTTCAGCAGACTAGAGTATGTACACACTGTCACCGGCGGAGCCACGTATTGGCCATGGTGGGTGCCGGCCCCCCCTTGCCATGGATTAATTTTTGAAGGCTATATGCAAGAGACTATATATTAGATTAGACTATATGTATATGTGATACTTACTATATATCTACATGGCTGCTGCTTATATATTGTTATTTTGTAAACTGCATGGTACATGGAATACGGCTTGCTACTTGTCTTGATATAATCGAAGTGTTCGGCTGGTGATATAAGCCGGCTGATAAGACGACTAGTTTGGTGTGAGAGAAGAATACTGTTCGAACGACTGATAAGCCCGACTATTAAGACAAGCAAAAATAGCGATTCACTTATTAGAAGCTTGATTGCTTGTTTGCCTCATTAATAGTTGCACTCGTGTCATAGTACCTCACAACTACCATGTCATTTAGAGCGGCACGTCCAAAAATTCCACATTAATTTACATCACTAAAATAAGTCTTTTTAAAAAAGTTTTTTTTAAAAACAAACTAACATAAGTTTGTGATTCTTTTTGGGTCTATTGAAAGGCCCTTCTTGCTTTAACCCCTTCTTTTTACTTTTTAACCTAATGAACATGTTCAAACACAAGCACAAGCATCTAGATGATTAGATTCTAGTTAATTTGGGGTGTCCACATATAATTTCCATTTAGTGGACTTTTTTTCTTTATTAAATAATCGTTATTGATCAACAATCTTAGTAAATTTGTTGGGCCTGCTATGGAGCTCCATTCCTTTCGGCTCCATTCGGCCCCTATGGAGCTATGGAGCTCCATTCGGCCCCTCCTTCCTTTCGGCTATGGACAAATTCTTAGGTGGGCCGCTATGGAGCTCCATTCGGCCCCTCCTTTCTTTCGGCTCTGGCTCCGCCACTGCACACTGTTGCCTCTTACGGTCACATGTGGCAGTGGCACCACCGTGGCAGGCAGTCAGGCAGACCTGATCGCTGAACTTTCAAACTGGGAGCTACGAGACAGATTGGTCCATCCGTTTCCATGCTGCACTTCAGATGGATCCAAGGATATATCATGCTCCTCGGCGTCTCGCGACGACGAGTGATTTTCCGAGGTTTTTTTTAAAACAGGGCTGCTTTTGTATCTTTGATGCGCACCGGAAATAAATCAGATACTTGGATCTGAAACTTTTTTTTTTTGGAGCCAAACTTGGAACTGATCTTTTCTTTTGATAAAAAAAGGACAGTGAATACTACGCTGTGTGGGCCGATTCCTGATCGCCTTTAGGCCTTTCTGAGTCCATCAGACCTCCGGGCTCGACCTATGACATCTGCGGCCCATACTCAACCAGGCCACCATTTGTAAGATAGCCCAGCAGCGGTTCCGGCCCACACAAGGCGACGACGCTGCTCTCCCCTCGCAGGACAGGCCCGTTACTTGGAGTCGCGACGGCCGGCCGGCCACACCGGGGCGCCGCTTCCTCCGCTGCTTTGCCGCACTTGGCGGCGCCGCCCTCCGCCCGCACCGGCCGGCGCCGCCGCCTTCTCCCCCGTCGTCCTCCCCCCCCCTCCCTCCTCGCCGGAACCAAACAACGCCCCGGTGACCGGACGTCCGGACTCGAGCGATGTCGGAGATCGCCGGCGACGAGGCCCCAATGCCTCCTCCTCCCCCTAATATCTCAGGCGAAGTCTCCACAGACCCGTCTACTTCTACTCCCGCCTCTACCGGCAGCAACGAGTCGCCGTTGCGTACGACGAAGCCCGGCGTGAAGCGCCTCATTCTCACCGCCTCCGTCCTCCTCTCCTTTCTCGTCGGTACTACCCACGACCTCTCCTATGCTATGGCTAGTGTATAATTCGCTCACATCTCTGTATGTCTCTCTTTAGGACTGCCCGTCCTGTTGAAATCTACCGAGATCCATCGTTCGCCGCTGCCTTCAGGACGCGATTACGGCACTTGCCCACCGCCTCCACTCCACTCCGCCCTCCTTCCCATGTGGCCTGCACGCGGTCTTCCTCCGCTCGGTTCCCGATCGCTCTGACGCCTCCCTGACCCGTCGCCTT
The DNA here is from genome assembly GCA_015844335.1 of Chrysopogon serrulatus. Lineage (NCBI taxonomy): Eukaryota > Viridiplantae > Streptophyta > Magnoliopsida > Poales > Poaceae > Chrysopogon > Chrysopogon serrulatus. Next base: position 81,622 of record JADLZL010002481.1, read on the forward strand.
GAGCAATCGATTTCGACCCAGCTCCAGCTTCTCCCAGCCACTTCTACTGCCGGTAATGTCTCGGTATCAGTCACCGTTGAGTCGCCTGCTGGCTGCTCCAGCAGCGTTGGCTCAGATTGGGAGTGTGGCACTGTGACAAGTGCAGACCTGCGCCTTGTTCGGTTGGGAGTTGGATTTTCAACTTTTTCCACTCTCTCTCCATCACATCAATTTATACCCGCATATATGGAGCATTAAATGTTAGTAAAAAAATAACTAATTACACAGTTTAGTTGTAAATCACGAGACGAATCTTTTGAGCCTAGTTGGGCCACGATTGGATAATATTTACCACAAACAAACGAAATGCTACAGGACTTTTCAATCTCTCTCCTCTTACAAATTGTTTGCCGCATGTAAAGAGTATTAAATGTAAATAAAAAAAATAACTAATTGCATAGTTGGGTTGTAAATCACGAGACGAATCTTTTGAGCCTAGTTGGGCCATGATTGGACAATATTTACCAAATAAAAACGAAGTGCTACAGGAAAAGGTTAGAATTTTTCCAACCCCAACCGAACAAGGCCCTGGTGGTTGGCGACGAGGTGTTCGATGAATTGCTGCACTCAGCTTTAGGCAGCGGCAGAGGGGATGGGTCCAGGGTTTACACGGTTGTGGTTGTGGAGACTGATGACGCAGAGGGTTTGAGGGTTTCCGTTGGGAAGCACCGACATGCTTGGGTGGTTGGAAAGGCTGATGAGGTTAAGACTGTCTCAGTTGTTGGCAATGTATTTGCCAAGTATTTCATGGATGGGGGTTTTGAGGAGGGTGAGGCAGGCATTGGGAAAGGCGAGTTCATGCCAGTTGGATCAGATGGAAATGTTGTTCTATCCTTTAGCTTGTTGAATGCTGATCCAAGTGATTGGGTGTATGATTGGTAACAAAAGTCGTAGCTCTGCTATCTTTTAGGCCAGTCTCAGTGCAGATTTCACCAAGGTGTCATGCACATTTATTAGGACGCCACATCAGCAGAATTGTATTTTTTGCATGAAATGAAGAGGAGAGAGAAGGAAGGAGTTTCACCATGGTGAAACTACCTGGGCACGGTTTCACAGGTAGTGAAACCCGGTGAAACCTTCCACTGAGGCGTTTCATCGGGTGAAACGGGCGTTTCATTGGGGACGACTGCACGGGAAGCCGATACACATGCAGCATTTAAGTGCTTTTCTCAGCCTGGGAAACGTCAAAATGAAACTGTTGCATTGTGGAGGTTGTTTCAATATTTGTTTCATGGAGGCTTTTATCAGCAATTTTGTTTGGGAAACAGTGCATTGACACCGTGCACTGAGACTGGCCTTACTATCGAATCCCGAAGTTCAAGCTCGGGCGCCTACAAAAACCTCGACCGTTGGATCGCGATCGGACGGCTTAAGCAGCTTCGCAAGTTACTTTCACATGCACTGTTCATGTACTGTTCATCGTTCACCTGAACTGTTCATCGAGGAAAATGCTACACGCACAAGAGCAACGTACCAAAAAAGATAAACATGTGCTCTTTTCCTTTTTCAGAAAAAATTTCAAATAAACTAGAAACACTCTAGAAGCTACCCAAATAATTTTGAACCCTTCTTTATCATCCAAAAAAAAGCAAAACAACTTTAGAATTCCTCACATTCGCATTTAATCGATAAACTTAAGAAATTTATAACTCATCCATCCTAACTCCAAATCACGTAGTTCTTGCAAAAAAAAAAAAAAATCTTCTAAACTAAAACACCACATACTAAAATCATTTTTCCTAATTTTCACCCATTTTTCATCATCCAAAAATCAAGAATAATTTTCAATTTTCTTTCATTCATATTTTGTTGATAGATTTAGGAAGTTCATATCTCATCCAATCTAACTTCGAATCCCATAATTCTTCAACCAAAAAAATTCTAAAATAAAACTCTATATGTTCAAATCTTTTTTTCTAATTTTTGGTGATACCCCTTCTTCATCATCAAAAAATTAAAAAAAATTCAAATTCCTCTCACTAGCGTTTTGCCAATAAAGTAAGAAAAATTATATCCCATCCATCCTAACTTCGAATTCCATAATTCTTTCACAAAAATAAGCTAAAATTAAATCCACATACTCAAATCTTTTTTTATATTTTTTGGTGATTATCATTTCTCTTATTGACAAATCATCATAAAACTGTAGTACCACTATAAAATCAACACGGGCATATCAAATATGGCGCCACAAAATACAAATATCGTTATTATATTTCGAAGATATATTCGAAATAGTAACTCCACGCACCACTAGCTGGCCATATCAGCATGTCACGCGGCAACGCCGCGTGTACTTTCTAGTACTTCTTTAAATCTGCCTGTGCTTTACTGTGGTATTAATCTTCCTGTCCATATCAAATAGCTAAAAAAATCATTTTTGAGTTGTTTTATTTTAGATGTTTTAAGTACAAGTAATGTACAACATATTAGACTGCATCAATAAGGTACTTGTGCAAAACATTACTCTATCTAGACAATGCGGATATGGTATACATTATTTCTTATTTACATCAGTTAGATGTTCTGTAGGCTATGTTCAGCTTCTTGCAAAAATGAAAAATATTTTCCTTTGCTGCTACCAATGTTGGAATTTTCGCACTTAGGCATTCTACATGCAGGGATTTTTGAAAAGATTGGTGAGAGGATGTTGAATCCTGTGGTTGAGGCACTGCGACCAATTGCAGAAATCAATATAGAAAGTCAGGTGCTAATTTACATTAAACTAAGCTACCTTGTCCCATTACTTATGAAAATGCTGATATTCCTTTTGTTTAGGATTATCGATTTTAATAAGTAATAATCCTATCACTTCCTTTCAGGTTTTGTACCACACTCCTAAGTCGCCCTATTCTTATTTTGATGATAAATTGGGTGCCAATGTCCTTAGTATGGGAGACATTCCTTTCTTTGTATGTGTCTGACTTGTCTTGTGGAAATTATTTGCTCTTTATTGTACTACATTCTATTGATTCCACAAGCAGCTATAGTGATTAAATGTATGATCCAACATTTAATCACTCCACGAAAAATATGACGTTGACAGGTAAACTCAAATGAGTGGCACTTGGATACATCAATTTCGGTTACAGGACGATCAAAAGTTCTTCAATTTGTGGTGTATGTCCCTTCGACCAAACTCGATTATTAACCTCTTCTTTTTTGTTTTTGTTGTTGTACATTAAACTTTACTCAAAGTCTCAAAACCATTATGTTATATAATATAATTTCTTCTCTTCAACAATCTTTCCTTCTTTTTTTTTTACTAATACATCATCATTTTTCCTTTGTCAAAGTTCTGGTAGATATAACGTGTCCATGATGTTTTTTTTATTTTGAAAATTGATGAAATCCTAAGAACCCAATCCATTCCAAAAAATGTCATATTTCCCCTGTATTTCTGAATTGTCAATTGTCAAGTGTGCACAGATAAAAAACATCAGCTTGAGGATTCATTTCTCAAGTTTTCTTATTAGTTGTAATTTGTATACAGTCCAAAACGCCAAACTACTAATACAGGCAAGAGAGAACTTAACCAAGATAAAAGTTTGCTATTAGATTCCAAATGTTTCTGGATGCTCTGCTGACCTGTTTATTCAATAATCATCAGATACATTCCATCTGCAAGGGAATGCCCATTATATTTGCAACTTCCTGATGGTGGGCTTTCGAAAACTAATGCATTTATATCCCCTGTAAGTGGTACTATACCTAGCTGTAAAAAAAACTTCTATCTGTTACCCATCTTGCTATTTACTTAACATCATTATACCGTTACATAGATGTGGGGAGGTGTTCTTATCTGGAACCCACCAGACTGTTCACTTGGTTCCAAGAAAACTCATGGTATCCGGAAGAAAATGTCATCTCAGGTGTGTGGATTTTAACATTTTATTGACTCTTTGATATACTAGCATTTTCATATGCAAAGGCCACCCTTTCAAGTCGAAGTACTTTCTTTGCAATTGCATTATTTGTTGAAATGCCTATATGAAACAGGAACTTATGGAGACCCTCGAAATCTTCATTGGACAACTAAGGCAGTTGTTTGGTCTAAAACCATCTTATCTCTCACAAGATATGGATGTGCCTACTAAATTTGTAGTTAGTGAAAAGGGGTTCACAGAATGGTAAATATTTTCTCAACTGGCTTACTATATTTAGCACAGTACAAAATCCATTTTTCCATGGTAATATTGCACGATCTGTAATTTCTATCCCATTTTCATTGCCACATGGAACCACAATTGGTGATAATTATTATCGTTCTGATTACCGCACTCTGCATAGTCTTGAACCGTCAGTACTATAGTTGCATCACATTACTGGTACTCAATACATTATAGGATGGGACCATCTCAGCCTTTAAACATTGTGTGTAAGATCGATCAGGGTGAACTTGGCCTTCACCAAAGGTAGATGATCCTAATGTCTAGATGTTCTAGCAATTCATTATGAACACAACCATTGACAATTGTAAATCATATGTTTGATGGTATGCATCCACAAACAATTCTGGTTGACCCATTGGGTTCATTTTTGAACTTTTCAAATTCTAAGTCCCTGCCCTAAGAAATGAACACCTAAATCTCTAATGGTTATGTTTCTTACTCCTTCCTCTCTTTTTCCCTCGCAGGGAGTTAGATTTATTATATCGACACCATGCTTGTTCAAATCTTCTGTCATGCCTCACCACATTGGAGTCTCTATCCAGTCTGGTATGGCCTATTTGAAACGAGTGCTTAATGAGATACAGAAGGCTGATCTGCATGCAGCGTCACTAAAGTTATCATGTTGCCAGGTCCACTCTCTCCCAAGAATGATTGTCATGGATGAAATTGGAAGACAGGTTCTACCTTCTACCACTCTTGCTAGATGGGAGCTCATTGATATGTAGACTAGGTTTTACTTACTATCCTTCTGGTTATGCATGCTTAAAGCAACAGAAGTATGTTACATTCAGATAATATGTTCATTTAAATATTTCACTGAACCTGCATTGTTTGTGTATCCTATGTGTTATTGTATCTTACCTTGTACTTAAAACATTTGTGCGTGGGTTGATCTGATTGTTTACAATTTTGTTTATAGCATATGATATTATGATCAGTTAATAGCGAGCTTAAGCTGTGTTATTGTATCTTACCTTGTACTTGAAACACTTGCGTATGAGTTGATCTTATTGTTACGATTTAGATTATAGCATATGATCAGTTAATAGTGAGCTTAAACTTGTTCCGACCATTTTTATTTTCTTTTTTACAGGTTGAGCTTTCTCTTGAAGCTGCAAATTTAGCTCAGGGGAATGCAACTCTAGGAATAAGTGACTCATCAGCAGGCAAGTTCACATAATTCGTTTTTTTTATAATGTCCTTGCACTTCTGTGAACATTTACTGAGATCTGTGTTGATGTACAGTATCTGCAACAAGAGCCAGGGCATTGGCTGAGGATGCATTTTTCCATCCATCCATTATGTCAATCAGTTATACTTCAATAGAGCACTATTTTGCCATTTACATGGTCAGTACACTTTCCCAAACTTTTATGGTTTCTTTAATCCTGAAAGTAAGCTAAACAACCTAGTTATTGTTCGATTCATCAATTATCTATATTAAATTCTCAGATTATAGCCTACCAATCTGCAACTCATTTTATCAAACTATAGAGTGGTGAGATGACAATTGTATATCATACACCAAAATCAATGTGCATATTAATAAGTACTACATTGAAAACTCCATACTTTCTGCAGCCATTTTTCGCACCAGTTTCCTTGCATGTGCTGCTGGCGGCAATCAAAGAGCTAAAACGTTACAAGGCAGAGCGAGCAAAATATTCCGCATTTCTTGCTTCCCAGGCGACATCCTCCTGATCCGGTGGTGACTACTGATTAGCATAGATTTGCATCAGAAAAGTCTATTTATATGAAGCTGATGGTCGCTATTGGTACTGCACACTGGAGAGCCTGCAGCACTGCAGCGTCACTTGTTCTGATGCTCACAGAAATGGTTAGGACGTCCAGCTGATGTCAGGCAGAGTGATATACTTGTCATGGGATAAAGTGCCTGTAAAGCTAACTGCATGTTGTAACATAGTCAAAATTTCTACCAGTTGAAAAGTTCTTGTAATCCAAATTGTGTTCTTCGATACCACAAATGTACTCACATTGAAGGGTTTTTTTTTAGATTTAGAAAGATGTACATCAGATTATAGATCGAAGGTATTGCTATGGTTAAAGCATTGCTGTGGAATCAGAGAGTCTGAAAGCCGAACAAACCAGTGTTGCTTTTAGTATGATGAACGGTTTGATGAAACAATGTTTTTGGTATGCTTTGAACAGAAAGCTTTTGAATGCTCTTGTAGTCTTGTGTCAAATGCAATGAATTTGGATTCTTGAATCTTGTTTGCCTTACCTTAATACAAACACGACCAGAACTTTTGCGTGACAAAGAAAAATAACTCGTTCGCCATTCCCCCTAAATACAATGACAATATTACAAATGATGAAGTGAGCCACGATTGTAAGGAGTTCATGTCAAATGCTTTGAACAGATATTTATTGGTTCTTCGACTAAGCATAAGAGAACTTTTCAGAAGGAAAAACATGCAGTTAACTTATGGACATGTTTTATTTTTGTCCCCTAAACCACACTTTTGTAGAGTGATAAATCAAAACCTCTCAATTCAAATCAAAGTTTCTCAATTCATAACATTTAGAGATAAAATAACCAATGTTTACTGTTTAGCGTGCGTTTTGGTGAACATTGGTGTCTCTCTATATATTGGATCAAATCCCTATCTGAAGAGTTACAGTAATCTGATAGGCCTAGAAATGAGCTGACGAACATTTATTCTTAACCAAGAAAAAGACATACACGACAACATTATTCAGGCGTGGCTCCTCTCTCAACTCTACAGATCATGGTAACAATCTCCATCCCCTACCCTGAGACTGACAAAACAAACGTAGAATTTTGTACGGCACATCACAACATTTACAGACCATCCTACTAGATTCAATCTGCCCAGGCTCATATGGAGATGCTGTTGGGAATGCCCATGGCAGTAAGCCCCTCACCCTTCTTGCCTGTGTCGTCCGACGTGTTGGGGTACAGCAGCATGTACGGCATTTCCACTGGACCCTTTCTGTTCTTCAAGGCCGGGTCACGGTTCATCTTCTCGATCCGCTTCTCGATCTCCACCAGCCGGCTGCCGAACCTCTTGAACGCTTCCAGCGCTCTGGCGTCCGACGTCCAGCGCTCAGGCTCGTCACGCTGGCCGAGGTACACCTCGTCAGAGGAGTGCTTGGAGAGGATCTCAATGAGCGAGATGCCCAGGATGGTCTGGAACTGGCTGGTGATGGTGCGGATGAACACCTTGTCGGCCTCTTTCTGCCCCTTTTCCAACATCTTGTAGTTTTCGCTGCCTGGCTCCGGCATCGGCTGCCGGCTAACAGTCGGCCGGTTCGGGAGGTACCCGGCGTATGGATACTGCCAAAAGTTGACAGCTGCGTGCAGCGCAGATGCCACCCAGATGATGGTCGTGCACGTCCTAGCCAGCTGCTGGACGGTGTCCATCCTGGGCCACCAGTCTCGATCCTTAAAAGGTTGCCGTGCGCCTCCTCACGCACATCCTTCCACCATTCCTGCAGCTCCACATCACGCTGGAGCTCACCGTCGTTAGACTGTCCACAACGTTGCCTTCTACCGGTGCTTGGGGAGAGAAAAGAACACCAGGCACCGGTGCCAGCACCTGTGGCCGGTGCCGAGTAGAAAATTTTTTCAGCACCGAGGCATCTCCGTTCACCGGTGCCTCAAACATAAAAAGGAATTTCCTCCGTCAGACTCTCTCTCTCCTCTCTCTCTTCCCATCTCCTCCCACCTCGGATCCCTTCCGGCGCACAGCCTCCTCCCTCCCAGCTTTGGATCAGCGGCGGACGGCCGCCCGGCGGACCACAGCCGGAAGACGCGGCGGCGGCGCGGAGGAGGCGGAGCTCGCGCGGGACGACGCGACGGCGCGGCGGGCGCGGAGGCGGAGCTCGCGCGGGACGACGCGACGGCGCGGAGGCGGAGCTCGCTCCCACAGAGAGTCTTTTACCTGTAAGCCATTATGAAAGTTGGGTCTGACCTACACGCCATTAAAAAGTTCAGCCGACCTATAAGGACAAGTTGAACTTGGTTTTACCCTATGCGCCATTCCGTCCACTGTCCGTCTGCTTCCTGCCGTTTGCAAGTCCTGACATGTGGGTCCGGACAGACAAAATGTCCAAGATACCCTCTCTCATAACCCATTCACTACTTCTTTCACTCTTTGACGCGTGGGGCCATGTTGTCATCATCTTCCTCCTCAAGAAGAGCAGGGAGGGGAGCAGTGGCTCCCCCGTAAGCCAGGCCGCACACGGCTCCTAGCCCCGGCAGCGGCGCCTCATGCTCTGTCCCACCCAGGCCGTCCCCGCCGCCGCGTGCTGCGCTCGGCCTAGCCCAGGATGTCCCCGCCGCCGGTCGCACGCGCTCTGCCCTGCCCGGAACGTCCCCGCCACGCGCGAGCCGCGCTCGGCCTCGCCTAGGACGTCCCCACCGTCGGCCGCGCGCGCACCGCGCTCCGCCCCAATCAGGCCGTCCGGACCACCACGCGGGTAGAGTCTATGCAGCCGGGATGCGGGCGCCCAGACTGGCTAGCCGCAGGTGGCCACGTTGCTGTTCCGCATCGTGGGCTGCCATGGCGGAGCTCGCCGTGCACTGTGCCCGGTGGCCAGGTGAGGCGGTGGGCTCGAACGCGCGCTGGCCGTGGATCTGGCGTCCCTACCGTGGGCACAAGGCGTGGACAGAACGTCACCGCGGCCGAGCTGCCGCTCCGCCTCGTGGGCACGTCACCGCGGCGAGTAGCCGCTCTGCCTCACACGCGCGCCGCGGAGGGCGTGACCAGAGCTCCGCCTTGCGTGCTGGTCCGGCGGCGAGCGCGAACTCGTGAATGCACACGCCCGCATGCAGTAGCAGCAGCACGCGGCGTCGGAGGCTGTGGCGAGGCCGAGCAGGGCACGGCGCCAGTGGCCGCGTCGGGGCGGAGCTGGAGCACGGCGCCGGTGCGAACTCGATGGAGGCCACCATCTTCGTCGATTCCGCTTGCAGGCAAGGCCATCCACAGGCCACAGACCATCGGTAGCTGCTGCCATCGCCATTGCCGTAAGCTCGGCTGCCGCCTCGATCCTCCACTGGCCACCTATAGACTTGATTCCTCTCCATCCCCTGTGCTCCATCGCGCACGGACGCAAGCCATGACCGGCGATAGCATGGAGCAAGCAGCCCCGCCGGGCGTGCTCTCTGTTTCCTTCTAATGCATGCTAGCTTAATGACATCACATTTAGGTTGATAACATCACCTTGTGATTTATGGCCGTTTTCCTATAGAAAATTAAATCCTATAATACACCTCCAAATACACCATTGTGGACATGGTCCATCATGAACCGCACACACCACGCCACCTGTTCACGGATATGGGAGGAAGGGATGACTGTGGGCCCCATGATGCCATTGTGTTGAGATGAGAGGGTATTTTAGACTTTCTTCCTGACAATTTGACACCGTCAAGAGCAAAAGCGGACGGAATCGCATGTGGGGGAAAACGAAGTTGACTTATCCTTATAGGTACGCTCGAACTTTTTAGTGGCGTATAGGTTAGACCCAACTTTCATAATGACATAGAGGTAAAAGACTCTGGGAGATCGTCCAAGTACTACAAGCCCATCCAGACGTCCAAGTACTCCTTGACCCACTGCTCAATCGTCCAGATCACGAGCCCATCCACGGCATATGGGTAATCTTTGATCAGCGGTCGGACCCCATATGGGCTTGACTTGTCGGTATATAGAGAGCAAACCCGTCGAGAACCAAGCGGTTTACGCTTCTAAGCATTACCATCGTGTCACTCTTATAACCTATTTTTAGGTAATGACTTTCTTGCTCAATGTAGTATGTACATACCTCTTGGACGAGATCTGCGGGCGAGCACGCTCGTTGAAGTTCCAGCTCTTGTACACGTCGGAGGACATCCTCGTAGCGTATTCTGCAGGGAACATGCCATGCCATCGTTGATGAGTGTCGCGTGTGTGGCGTTGATGTTCAACGTGTCACGGTAGTGTGGGCTCGGCGGCTTATGCACGGGATGCACCACACCGAGCTGCCGGTTTGTTGCGATTGCAAAGCGGCTCGATCACCGCGTGAGTGTTCGACACCGCAAGACACACAAGGTCGGTGTTTGTGTATCTGTGTGCATAAAAATCACCGTAAATATTTTTGCGTTTTGGTATCAAGGGCGACAATACTTTTTCTCGCAATGGAACAAATTAAGGAAGAACACTATACCGGTGGTCGATCACCGATGCCGAGGCGTAGTAATTTACACAGGCGTAAGCCTTGGCAAGTTGCCGATGTGGCCGTCAACACCGGTGTGAGCTGGGGTGTACACCCTTGTCGACCGCACCGTCGTCCGCCGACCATTAGGGTGAGGCAGGCTCGGCTCGATGGCCGGGGGCTTCGTGGTGCCATCGCCCTTTAAGAACAAAGTAGGGTCCTGGCGGCATAGATGAAGTTCCCCTTCAACTTGTTGAGCTTGTTGAGGTACGGAATGAAATGGTCATGGTGGTCTAGGATGAAGAGCCTATTGTTCTTCAGCGCCTACCGCATGGGGTTGTTATAATAATCAATTGATGGTTTTAAGCAATCATCTGTATTGAATGTTTAGTTATATGTGCATCGGTGCATGTGTTCGATCCAAAGATACATTACGCTTTGACCGGGGCCTTCCGGTTATCTTTGAATATGAGCTTCAAAGTGATCTTGCCGGGTATGGTCTCCATATTGACTTGGGTCCGTGGTACTTTTAGCGGGGAACTCCTGCAATTATGAAAAGAAAAAAATTAAGGCTCTTTACTCAATTTTTGGGGAAACTGTATTGCCTAGTCATATGATGCAAGATGCTAACCGTCAGGCGTTTGATGATTACTGGGTTCATGCCTGCAATTGTCTCTCTCGCAAACTCCTCATCGGTCCTCCAGCCAAACTTAAACTCTGGAGCCTTTTTCAACACATCTAGTGCATACGAAGATTGAACCTTAGTCATGATAACTATTTTTAGTCCAAACACCGGATTAACATAGTAGAAAATTACCAAGAAGTTCAATTACCTGATTTGATGATATTTGGAATGGGCATCTTTAGGGGGTGGTCATGACTACCATTTGGCAGAATAACTCTAAGGAACTCGCTGGGGATTTTCTTTCTGACCTCTGCTATTAGTGGATTGTTGGGAGCTTCTGGACCCAGTTCATAGAGACCAAGGATATCTTTGAATGAATCAAACTCCATTGGTGTATCATCAATTAAAGTCTTTAATGTTGGAAGAACAGCCTCAATAATTGTCTTCAGTGAGTACCCAAGGAAGTCTGACATCTTGAGATGCCCAAAGCGTTCGTCGCGGGGGACATAGATGTCCCGGCTCTTCAACAAAGGAAGCCTGCTCTTTGAGTCTGGGTCTGCGTAAGAGGTTAGACAACAAGGATTTCAGACAAATTTCTTGTATGGACCAAAAATGTAGCTGACTTGAACATACCTTTTTTGTTGGGGGTCGGCCAGTTCTGCAGCGACGGGGATATGGGTGTTCTCGGCCACCAAGGATCGGCCGAGCATGGTCTTCACCCTTGTCGGGCTCACCAAGGTCATTGTAGTAGTCATAACGGTAGACGCGATCATGCTCCTCGTATTGTCGAGGATTATCATCACCACGGAGTATCTCGAAGTTCATCTTGCCGATAAAGGCGCCAATGCCGCAGCATTTTGCTTGGCGTATAGGTCCGCAACACGGGAATAGAGTGACCGATCTGTTTTTCTATAGCCTTGGAGAAATATATGGTCTTTGGTAGAAGTAAAGCATAGGATGATTAGGCGATAGGTCCGCAAAATTTTGCGCAATATCATATCGAGTGTTCTAGTGTTTTTACATTTGCATGGATCCAAAGGCCGATATACACCCAAAGAGAAAAAAACTACAACCATAAAGATGTGAGTAAAGTGATTTTTTTTCACTCAAAGCAAATTATCAAGCCATATCAACCAAGTAACTAACTGTTTCCACAACCGGGTTAATCTATCAATGTGTACTTGTTATGGTGCATCATGAACCAAATAATTCTCCTGCATGTTCAGAAAAAAAGGGAACATTCTTCTTCCCAATTAATGATATGTAGCTAAGTGCAACATGAGCATGAGCTAATTCAGACTTCAGGATCTTTAATTTGCGATAGTGTGATGGTAGTATGGTACTGGACTGAACCTTGCATTTATTTTTTGATTATCAAGATAGAGCTATACAAGATCTGTTGTCTTGCTTCTGATATCTATCTGTTGGATATTTAATCATTTTACACCATGCATTAATCCGTAAATACGATAAGCAAAATACTAACACAAGTATAATGCAAGCGACCGCTTCATATATGCTACTACTAGCAACAATATAAAGCATAACAAAGAGCGGTATCGGTTTATACCCCGGTGTGGCACTTCGGCGGTACCGCGGACGGTGAACCCACGGTCACGCCCATGTCGACACCCTGCGATGGTGTTGTCGATGACGTCGGCGGCGGCAAAGGGTGTGTCCTCCTCGTGCTCACAGGCATACCCTGCGAACTAAACGGCGGCGCCGCGCTGCATGCGGCGCTCCCCAAAAACTTGATTTCCCGCCTACCCGGCGGGTACACTTGACGAGAGAAGTTCCGGGAGGCTGCTACCGAGAGACCTCTCAGGCGCTGCGAGAGGCTCGGGTGGGGAGATGCCAGAGCGGCTCGAGCTCGAGAAGAAAGGTGGCGGGCGAGAGAAGAGAGAGGGGAAAGGGTTGAAGCCCTAGCATGCCGATTGGGGCCTTTTATATAGGCGCGCCCTGCCGGCCGCCGCCACCCCTACACCTTGTCAGGGGGATGAACCTGGACGGGGTGGTTGGGAGTTGGCGGTGGTGGGGGGCTAGGGTTTGCCTCTCAGGGGGGGATGAACTGGGACGAGGTGGTTGGTAGTTGGCGGTGCCGGCCGCCACCCATTACTCCTTGTCCGAGGGGATGAACCGGGCCGGGGGTGGTTGGGTGGTGGGAGTTGGCGGCCGGGCGGCTTATGGTTTACCTCTCTTGGGCCGAGGCCCGGTGACAAAAACTTTAGCCAAGCCGGCCCGCCCACGCCCACGCCCACCCGGCGGCTGGCGGGCGGGGCTTGGCTTCGGCTTCGGGCGGCGGCGGCGGCGCGTGTGGCTCCCAGTTCTCCTCCTCAACTTGTCTTATAAGAGCATCCCAAAGCTCATTATTTAAGTTGATTGCCCTCTTAGTGATTAATCCATTTGGTACTAATCACTTTTGCACCTAACACTAATTGTGGGCCTTTGAGGTTTATTGATTTATTAGAATAAATAAATGGGCTTGGCCCAATTACTCTAACAATCCCCACCAAACATCAAAGGTTCACAGTTAATGTCTTCGGTTCTGAACTTGTTTGATATACCAGTGTTTCGATGGAGACTGTTAAGTTGAACTTCCATCTAGAAAAAGGGCTTACACTCATTCACAACTGATCAATGGGATCGTGCCTTGAATTGACAGATTTTTTGTGTGAAGTGAGGTTCACCTAAATTCTTAAGCGATACAAGGCTGCCTAGAGCACCCCCTCGGGTGGAGCATATAAGTCAAACTCCGTGCCTTCTCGTGAGTATCTAGAGATCACCCAAATCTCATAGGCGGGACGGCTAGCCTAACTCACATAGGTGTGTTCCTTCTAGGATGTCCTATAGGCCGACATCCCTGCTCAAATGAGCCACTCGGATCACATTAAGGCATATGCCATCCTGCCTTACAGCTTTGAAAAGAAGTGCATATCAAGAAGATAGGGACCTTTGTCAAGGGTCTTTTCCCCAGTCTACTCATAGCTTGTTTCGCTACTCTAATTCACGGGATCTCCGATCACATAGAGCAGGTTACCACTATAGCAAACCTTTAAGTGGGTCTCAGTCCCATCTCGACCGATGCACCATCTATCACGTTACGTGATAGCCCCTTGGTGAACTGATCTGCCAGATTTTTAGACGTGTGGACGTAGTCCAGCGCTATCACTCCGGAGTTTCTTAATTTTCTGACAGACTTTAAGCGTCGCTTTACATGCCTTGTGGTCTTCAGGTTATCCTTAGAACTGTTAACTTTGATTATCACAGTTTGATTATCACAGTTCATGGAGATGGCGGGCACAGGTTTTTCAACCACCGGCAAATCCATCAGGAGTTCTCGAAGCCATTCGGCTTCAACAGTGGCGGTGTCTAGTGCTGCAAGTTCTGCTTCCATAGTTGACCTCGTGATGATGGTCTGCTTGCAAGACTTCCAGGAAACAGCACCACCCCAAGGGTAAACGCATACCCACTGGTGGCTTTTAACTCGTCAGCATCAGATATCCAATTTGCATCACTGAAGCCCTTCAGTACCTTTGGGTACCCGGTGTAGTGAATGCCATAGTTTGCGGTTCCCTTTAGATACCGCATTACTCTCTCAAGAGCATGCCAGTGATCATCTCCTGGGTTTGATACAAACCGGCTCAACTTGCTCACAGCATATGAGATGTCAGGTCTTGTTGCACTAGCTAAGTACATTAGTGAGCCAATGATTTGGGAGTACCTCAATTGGTCTCTCATGATCCTTTTGTTCTTTTTCAGAATTAGGCTTGGATCATAGGGAGTGGACACAGGTTTGCAGTCACTGTAGCCAAAGCGACTTAGAATCTTTTCCACATAGTGGGACTGCAAAAGAGTGACCCCACCATTTTCTCCCTTTAGTAGCTTAATGTTCAAAATCACATCAGCTACTCCTAAATCTTTCATGTCAAAGTTCTTGGACAGAAAGTCCTTGACTTCCTCAATCACATTGAGGTTCGTGCCAAATATTAGGATGTCATCCACATATAGGCACAGGATCACTCCTTCTCCCCCACCAAAGCGGTAGTAGACACATTTATCAGCCTCATTGGCAACAAAGCCTGCTGACGTCATGGTCTTATCAAACTTTTCGTGCCATTATTTAGGAGCTTGTTTTAGGCCATACAAAGACTTCAATAATTTACACACCTTGCCTCTTTGACCTTCTATTACAAAACCATCAGGCTGATCCATGTAGATCTCCTCATTTAACTCTCCATTTAGGAAAGCCGTCTTCACGTCCATCTGATGAACGAGAAGACCATGAGATGCAGCCAAGGCAAGTAATACTCTGATTGTTGTCAATCGGGCCACTGGTGAGTATGTATCAAAGAAGTCATCGCCTTCTTTTTGGGTATAACCCTTGACCACAAGCCTAGCCTTGTACTTTTCAATCGTACCATCAGGCCTAAGCTTTTTCTTGAACACCCATTTACATCCTACAGGTTTGCACCCGTACGGACGATCAACCACTTCCCAAGTTCCATTAGACATAATTGAATCCATCTCACTCCGTATTGCTTCCTTCCAATAGTCAGCGTCAGGAGAGGAAAATGCCTCTTTAATGGTCGTTGGAGTGTCATCCACGAGGTATATGGTAAAGTCATCACCAAAGGATTTTGCAATCCTAGGTCTCTTACTCTTTCGAGTGACTCCATCATTTTCCTCCTCAGGATTTTCAGTAGTGGGTTGTTCAGTGTACTCCACTGGCACAGAAGTATCGGGAGCATTAAGAGGTCCCTCACTAGATGTGCTCGGTACATTCCCTCTCATAGGGAATTCATTCTCGAAGAATGTTGCATCTCTGGACTCAAGTATTCCGCCGACTCTCATGTCGGGAACTCAGATTCCACAACTAAAAATCTATAGCCCTATTTGTTCTTTGCGTATCCTAGAAGGACACAATCTACAGTCTTTGGTCCGAGCTTGCGCTTCTTGTTAATTGGCACGTTCACTTTGGCCAAGCAACCCCAAGTGCGCAGGTATGAGAGAGTTAACCTTTTCTTTTCCCATTCCTCGAATGGTGTTTTCTCTTTATTCTTTGTAGGAACTCTATTTAGGACATGACTCAGTCAATATAGCCTCACCCCACCATTCCTTGGAGAGTCCCGCAGTGTCTAACATGGCGTTAACCAGATCAGTTAGAGTGCGGTTCTTTCTTTCGGTAATCCCATTGGATTTGGGGGAGAAAGGAGGCATCCTTTCATGAATAATTCCATGTTCCTCGCAGAATAAATCGAATTCTTTTGAAAAGTATTCACCCCCACGATCGGACCTTAACCGTTTGATTTTCTTCTCGAGTTGATTTTCAACTTCGGCTTTATAGATTTTAAAGTAGTGTAATGCTTCGTCCTTAGTTTTTAACAAGTACACATAGCAAAATCTAGTGCTATCATCGATGAGTGTCATGAAATATTTCTTGCCGCCTTTGGTCAACACCCCATTCATCTCGCACAAATCAGAATGAATGAGGTCTAGGGGTGCCGTGTTCCTCGCCTCTTTCACAGCCTTGTGAGGTTTGCGAGGTTGTTTTGCTTACACACAAGCATGGCACTTAGAACCTTGGACCAAATCGAATTTAGGGATTAAACTCATTTTAGCTAAGCGTGTCATACATCCAACATTAATATGGCAAAGTCGCGAATGCCAAATATTACATTCATTATCATGTCTCACATGGTTTATGACATTATTATTACAAGAATCCATTAAAGAAAAGCGGAACAAGCCTCCGCTCTCATAGCCCTTACCAACAAATGTTCCATATCTCGATATGATACACTTATTGGACTCAAAAGCAAGCTTAAAACCATCCCTACACAATAGGGAGCCGCTGACGAGATTCTTCTTTATAGAAGGGACATCTTTGCACGTTCTTCAGCTGCACAGTCTTCCCCGAAGTAAACTTCAGATTGACCGTACCAACACCATGAACAGCCGCATGTGTCCCGTTCCCCATCAGCAGGGAAGCACCTCGTCCTTCCTGGTACAAAGAGAATAAAGAGCGGTCAGCACATACATGAATATTAGCCCCTGTGTCAACCCACCAATCGGGGAGAGTGACAGACCGAAAGAATCGTTGGTAAATAATTACCATACCCAGATCCTCCAGCCTCGCTAACAACCATGTTGGCTGTCTTCTTACATTGCTTGTCCTTGCGGTGCAGGCACTCCTTTGCCCGGTGCTCGGTGCTACCGCACATAGCAATGCGACCATTGTTCTTCTCTTTGTTTGCCTTCTTCTTGAAGGCTTGAGGCTGTGGCTTTATTATAGGATTCTTATTCTTCTTCTGTTTCCTCTTGTGGGTGGTCTGAGGGTTCCTCTTCTGCACCAAATTGGCGCTAGAGCCTCCCTCGACGTGCACTTTCTTGCCACGTGTGTCCTTTGCCCTCGCATTCTCCTCAACACTGAGGGAAGCAACAAGATCACCACACTAAACTCTTGCCTCCTGTGCTTTAGAGAAGTGGCAAAGTCCCTCCAAGTAGGTGGCAGCTTAGCGATAATACCACCGGCCACAAACTTGTCGGGCAGCACACACTTATTGTTCTCAAGCTCCTTGGCTAGCATCTGTATCTCATGAGCTTGTTCTACCACAGAACGGTCATCGACCATCTTGTAGTCATAGAACTGCTCCATGATGTACGACTCCACCGCCAGCGTCGGGAACCCCGAACTTGGCTGCGGTGCATCCCACATATCCTTGCCCGTAGGCATGTCCATGTCTGATGGCACCATACCCTCATCTATGACGCTAATGAGCGATAGCTTGAGCAGGTTATCCGCCTCACAGAACTTGCTCTCTTCCTCAATAGAAAGAGGCGGTTCCGTGCGCCTTCCCCTGACAACATGCTCACAACGCATAGCGGTAAGCCACAACATGCAACGGGATCGCCATATCTTATAGTTGGATCCACCATCCTTCAAGGGTGGTGGCCTCATGGATGCAGCAAAGCTAGCAGATGAAAATGACCTATCAAGTTTTTGGATTGTTGGATATTTAATCATTTTACACCATGCATTAATCCGTAAATACGATAAGCAAAATACTAACACAAGTATAATGCAAGCGATATGCTACTACTGGCAACAATATAAAGCATAACAAAGAGCGGTATCGGTTTATACCCCAGCGTGGCACTTCCGGTACCCGCGGACAGTGAACCACCGGTCGCGTCCATGTCAGCACCGCTGTCTGCGATGGTGTTGTCGATGACGTCGGCGGCGGCAGCAGTGTCCTCCCTCCGTGCTCACAGCATACCCCCGCGAAGCTAAAACAAGTTAGCCGCGCCGTATGGCGCCCCCAAAACTTGATTTCCCGCCTACCCGAAGCAGGTACACTTGACGAGAGAAGTTCCGGAGGCTGCTACCGTGAGACCCCGCGGTGCGCAGAGGTCCTGGCCGGAGATGCAAAGCAGAGCAGCTCGAGCTCAGAAGAAAGGTGGCGGCCGAGAGATACACTTGAGAGAAGTTCCCGAGGGCTACCAGAGACCCTCAGGCGGCGCAGAGAGGCTCTGGGTCGGAGATGCAGCAGAGCAGCTCGAGCTCAGAAGAAAGGTGGCGGCTGAGAGAGAAGAGAGAGCGGGAAAGGGTTGAAGCCCTAGCATGCCGACAGGGGCCTTTATATAGGCGCGCCCCTGTCGGCCGCCACCCGTTACACCTTGTCCGGGGGGATGAACCTGGACGGGGTGGTTGGGAGTTGGCGGCTGGTGGCTGGCTAGGGTTTGCCTCTCTCCGGGGGGATGAACCTGGACGAGGTGGTTGGTAGTTGGCGGCTACCGGCCGCCACCCATTACTCCTTGTCCGAGGGGATGAACCTGGACGGGGTGGTTGGGTGGTGGGAGTTGGCGGCGGCTAGGGTTTACCTCTCAAGCCCGCCCACGCTTGCGCCCCCTTGGCCTTGGCCTGGGGCTTCGGCTTCCCCGGCAAGCGTGTGGCTCCCCGGTTCTCCTCCTCAACTTGTCTTATAAGAGCATCCCAAAGCTCATTATTTAAGTTGATTGCCCTCTTAGTGATTAATCCATTTGGTACTAATCACTTTTGCACCTAACACTAATTGTGGGCCTTTGAGGTTTATTGATTTATTAGAATAAATAAATGGGCTTGGCCCAATTACTCTAACAGTATCAACCAGTTCTGGATCAACAAATGAGCATTAGTGAATATGCCTCGATGGATCCTTATCACAAACTTAATTAAGCAGCACAACTTGGAGATATTAGTCATGTGCTACTAAAAGGTAGTCGAGAGGCCGAGAGCTGCTGATCAGGAGCAACTTGCTGTTTTAATCTCAGGCAATCGGTAGAAAACTCGTTTAGCCTTGTTGAATAGGTGAGGCAAGTGAAATGTTTTATCATCTCCAACTACAAAGACTAAGTAGCACGTGGAAACATTCAGTGCCTATTTTTTCTAATGTTTGTGTCAGTGATAAGACAATGTTAGATAGATAGTGCTAAGGCTGTCCGCACTCGCATACGGGGAGGCATCCGGAACGGCGCCACCTCACCTTCTCCGGATGGCGTCCCGTGCGGCGGCGTCAGGAAAATCAACGTGGCATACGGAATCTCGCGACCCAGACGCCAAACTTGGCCTTGTACCAGCGTCCGGACGCGCGCTGCGTGGCGCGGCAGGCGGGTCCCGAAGAAGGGAGAGAAGGGCGTGGGGAGGAGTGCTTGGCTTGGCTTCGCCGCCGGAGGGAGGAGGAGAAGCCTCCGCCTCGGCCGGGAGAGGAAGGAGGAGGAGCCTCACAAGCAGCACTGCACGGCATGGCGGCTGGCTGGCCGCGCCGCCTCGTTCGTGCCCGGGACCGCCGCGCTCGCCGTCGCTGAGGCAAGGCCGTCGCTCCCTCGCCCGCGGCCGGGCAGGCGTCGCTGCCCGCGCCATGCGCTCCGAGGCGCCTCGCGTGTCTCCACGGTGCCCGGCCTGCGGCTGCTGCGCTGCCCGAGCACTCGAAGCCTCCTCGCTGCCGAGGCTCGCCCTGGGCCTTCGCCTCCGCCGCAGGCCCGCCTGCCCCGCGCAGGCGCCGCCTGCGTGGAGCTCGGGCTGGGGAGCCGGCGAGGGAGCGCGGCGGCGGGAAAGGTCGCCGTCGCCCGCGGCCGGTGGCGGCGCTGCCTCCCAGGCTGCTTCTTCGCCGCGTGGCCGCCCCCGAGCCGGAGGAGGCGGCCGCCCGCACGCTGGGCCGGTGGCGGCGGCGCTCCCACGGCCGGTGGCGGCGCTTCCCGCGGGGGACGCCACCACGCAAGCTCCGCGCCCAAGCGCCAAGCGCTTCCACTCCCGCCCAGCGTCGCGCCCGCGCAGGAGCTCCGCTCCGCCGTGTCGTCCGTGCAGGAGCTCCGATGGAGAGAGAGAATGGGGGCGGGCGGGTGTGGTGGTGTGCAGTGGGAGAGAGAGAGGTAGGAGTGAGAGAGATTTTTAATAAAATATGCTGACAAGCGGGCCCCGTAGTAGATAGAGTATGAGATAGAGTATGAATGAGTGCGGGAGAAAGCACTGTAAAGGAGAGAATCTTGATGACTAGGCTGTATAGAGTATGACTAGGCTGTAAAGGAGAGAAAGCACTGTAAAGGAGAGATTTTTAATAAAATATGCTGACAAGCGGGAGAAAGCACATGCATGTACTGAAGCCCTATACAGAATTCACACAACAATTTACTGTAGCCGTACATTGTAGCTGCAATGGCAGCAAAAGCACAGCCGAACACTTTGATTGCTGCCGGCTGGCCATAACATGAGTGATGAGTGTGTGGGTGCTGGATATAGCAATGATTGTCGATACAGTACGGCCATCGACCCGAAGACCAAGCTGGCCAATTTGGCAGCTAGTAAACCGGATCTAAGGAGCTAATAGCAGAGTACTTATTCTAATCACGGCCCTGCACTTTTCAGCAGATACTGTAATGCGTAGCATCAGGATCTAGGTACAGCTAACCTGGTACATAATTAATACTCCCTCCGTCCCATTGAGAACGTCGCCCGGGAAACGTGTTTGTGAGGGGGGCACGGTTTTCCAACGACAAACTCCATGGGACGGAGGGAGTAGTACAAAAGTCTTTTCGCTTTTTAAATTGAATAGTTGATCAGCGGTCCATAACCACATTTCGTTGCAAATAAGCTTAGGGTGTGTTTGTCAGAAGCAAGTGTTTGTTTTCTTTTTGGAATTTGATCGACAAAGCATTTTTTTAATTCTTAGCAGCACAAAATGCAAGTTTCTCATAACTAGCATGCACACAATTGCATCGTAGTCTATATGTGAAACTACCAACAAATTTTGCACCACCACCCCTAAAATGATGCTTCAGTTTTTCCCCGGGGCAGGGGATTGGTGTTCCTGTTACATCACTAGCATATTGATGTGCGCAAATAACACAAGATTCCACGCGTTCCCACTTTAGATTAGATGGCGATTTTCACTACACGGGCCGTCCCATTTCTTTCTTTCTTTACGCACGATCGTGATGCAGCAGCAACACCAGCGAATGCAAAATGGAGGACGCAGATGCCATCATCATCATTATCAGAAAAAGAGTAATATACTTACGTCGTTGGCGAAGAAGATGCGGTCCGTGGAGTAGAGCTTGTGCGGGTAGACCCACGAGTTGGCGACGAAGACGACGGTGCCCCTGCCGGGGACGCCCTCGAAGAGGACAACCCAGCAGCCCAAGTTCAAGTTCAGGAGGAAGAACAACTGATGGATCAGCATCCTGAGCCACCTGTGATAGAAGAACAGCAGCAGCATGAGGAGCCTGCGCCACCGGTTGCGAGTTCATTCAGCTCATGGTTGCTCCACAGCCAGTGCCAATAATCCAGGACCTCCCACCACCGCCATTGCTTGTGGAAAACCATCTGCGCAGGAGCAACAGGCTGAAGAAGACATCAACCCACCTCACACCAGTGCAGCGTGCCCAGGCAATCCTTCGACAGAAGCTTGAGTTTATGGAGACTGCAGAACCAACTAAAGAAGAGCAAGCTGAGTTGTTCATCAAGAAGTTCAAGAAGCCCCTGCCTGCACAGGCAGTTGAAGCAATAGGAGAGCTGCTAGAGGCCAATGCAGGCCTCTGAGCACCATTGTGCTCTTTGTATCCACCGTTGTCCAAACGGTTATCTATGTATCAAGTTATCTTAGCTAGAGAAGAGGATTATCGTAGTAGACTGAGCAAAATATTAGCTCTGAATAAAGTTGTATTCATCTGGTCCCCGCCACCATGGCCTATGGGACCTCAACATGCTGTATACATGTTTAATGATGAATGAAAACAACTGCATTATTCTAAATTGGAATGTCCGCGGTCTCAATGCTGTGGCAAGAAGACAAGTGGTCAGAGAAATGGTGAATGATCACAGAGCAACAATAGTGTGTCTACAGGAAACCAAGGTTGACAGAGTAGATGATCACCTCATTGCAGAAACAATTGGGCCATAGTTTGTGGGAGGATATGCAGCCCTCCCTGCTAACCACACGAGAGGGGGAATAATTGTGGCATGCTCAGTGGATTTCTTCCTCCTACAGGATGCAGAGCTTACTCAAAATTCAGTCTCAGCTACAATCAAGAACAGATCAGACAATACAACCTGGACCCTTACTGGAGTTTATGGGCCGCAAGGCGATGCAGAAAAAATGTTGTTCATGGATGAGATCAAACAACTCAAACCAACAGTGCAACCAAGCTGGCTATTACTTGGAGACTTCAACCTGATTTATAGAGCTAGAGACAAAAACAACTCCAGCATCAACCGTACATTAATGAATCGCTTCAAGTCAGTATTGGATGATCTTGAGCTCAAAGAACTGCACCTGCATGGACGGCGATTTACCTGGACAAGCGAGACAGACAATCCAACCATGACCAAGATAGACCACATATTTTGCACAAGGGAATGGGAGTTGGCAAACACTGACTGTTATGTTCAAGCAGTCAGCACCTCCATGTCTGATCATTGTCCTATGCTACTCACTTGCTCACCTTTCCAACACAAAAACAAGGGTTTCAAGTTTGAATCCTACTGGACAAGGATGGAGGGCTTCCAAGAGGTGGTTCAGCAAGCTTGGTCTCGTCAGGTGCATTCAGATGACAGCATTAGAACACTTCATATTAAACTTTCTCGGACAGCGAGAGCACTAAGGAAATGGGGTCGCAAACAGGCTGGGATAATAAAGCAACAAGCAGACATAGCAAATGAGGTTATCCTTCTACTAGACCAAGCTCAGGAAGAACGGCAGCTAACTACAGAAGAAATGGCCTTACGACGACTGGCCAAAGCAAGAGTGGTAGGCCTTGCTGCGGTAAAAAGAGTCAAAATGAGACAACGGTCACGTCTGATTGGAATAAGATTGGGTGATGCTAACACCAGATTGTTCCATTTGCGAGCAAACGGAAGACGGAGGAAAAACTTCATCCCAGCTCTCAAACACCAAGATCAGATAGCAACAACACATCAGGACAAGGCCGAAATTCTATTCAACTATTACAGTGCAGCTTTCTCAGCAAATCAGCCTAGGCCAGCGACAATAAACTGGGACCTAATAAGCATTCAGAGACACAATTTACAACATCTTGATGTACAGATTTCAGAGGAGGAAATTAGAAAGGCTGTGTTTGAGGCACCAGGTGAAAAAGCACCAGGTCCCGATGGATTTATTGGACTGTTTTACAAGAAGTGTTGGGACATCATCAAAATAGATTTGGCCAATGCCTTACACCAGTTGTTCAATCTCAGAGCTGACCATTGGAACCTCCTGAACTCAGCAAACATTGCCTTGATCCGAAAAAAAAGAGAGGAAGCAAACACACCAGCTGACTACAGACCCATTAGTCTCATGCATAGCGTAGCCAAGATCATGTCCAAGCTGCTGGCTAATCGGTTGGCTCCACATTTGCCAACGCTAGTGTCACAGAGCCAAAGTGCCTTCATCAAAGGACGTAATATCCTAGATAATTTTCAGTACATACAAGGTGCAGTGAACCACTTCCATAAGAGCAAAACTCCAATGTTGTTCATCAAATTGGACATTGCCAAGGCTTTTGACAGTGTAAGATGGGAATATATGTTAGAAGTACTACAACAGCTAGGCTTCGGTCAAAGGTGGCGGGATTTGATTTCGATCATCTGGGCAAAAAAACGACCTCTCGAGTACTTTTAAATGGACAACCTGGAAAACCAATACAACATCGACGAGGCCTACGCCAAGGTGACCCACTATCACCCATGTTATTCATTTTGGCAATGGACCCCTACAGCGGGCACTATCTAAGGCGATTTAAAAGAGGACTTCTAGCTCCAATCGGGGAAAATCCGATTCGCATGCGGACCAGCCTCTATGCTGATGATGCAGCACTATTTATTAGACCTTGCACCCAGGATCTGCTGAACCTACAACAAATACTGCACAAATTTTGTGAAGTGACAGTGGTCTGCAGACAAATGTAGCAAAATCTGAAATTTATGGCATTAATTGTGAGGTCAATGGGACAAATCTTGCTGATTCATTCAGAGGAAAGGTTGGTCAATTCCCCCCTGCAAATACCTGGGCTTACCTCTGCATATTGGAAGAATTAGAAGAGAGGCTGAACAAGTACTGATTGATAAGGTGGGAGCTAAGCTACCAGGCTGGAAAGGCAGGCTATTGACAAAAGCGGGGACGAATCGACATTAGTTCAGTCAGTTCTCTCATCCATTCCTACATATCACATGTCGGTCTTTCCACTTTCTAAATGGGCCATCAAGAGAATTGATAGAATTAGAAGAAATTTTCTTTGGAAAGGGAGCAGAGGATGCACGATCAGGCCACTGCTTAGTCAATTGGAGAAGAGTAACAAGAGATAAATCACTAGGTGGTCTAGGAATACGTGACCTGGCTGCCTTTAACAGAGCACTGAGATTGAGATGGCTTTGGCACCAATGGGCAACACCTGAGAAACCATGGACTGGACTACCCATCAACATAAACAACATAGAAGAACAGCTGTTCAGAAGATGTACAGACATAACAATAGGAAACGGGAAAAAGACAAAATTTTGGAAAGACAATTGGCTAAATGGCCGAGCACCAGAAGACATTGCTCCTGCTTGCTTTAAGCTGGCTTGGCGCAAGAATCAGTATGTTGCACAAGCCTTGCAGGGAGGACGCTGGATGCGTGGCCTATTCCGTTTGCATACAGAACAAGAACTCCAACAGTTTGTTGACCTATGGACACAAATACAAGAAATCCAGCTGCAAGATCAGGAAGATAAGATCACCTGGAGGTTTGAAGCATCAGGAAAATACTCAGCAAAGTCCGCATATAACGTACAATTCTTTGGTGCATGTTCAGATCATAATTGGAATCAGTGTCGGAAAACAAAAGTGGAGCCCAAATGCCGCTTCTTTATTTGGTTGTTACTTCAGAGAAAATTGCCGACGGCAGATACAATTAACAAGCGAGGAGGTCAAGTTGATCCAATTTGTAAACTCTGCTACCAAAGGCAGGAATCCCATGTGCACATGATGGCCAACTGTGCCTATTCCAGGCAGGTATGGCAGCAGATAGAGGTCTGGTCAGGAGAGCAAGGATTAGAACAAAACCAACATGCCTTAAGGATTAAGGAATGGTGGACACAGTTGAGTACAGGGCAAGGACATGCATCAGGTGCAGATCCAAAGCGTGCACAAATTGTGGTATACACAGCTTGGAACCTTTGGAAGGAACGATGCCGGCGAGTCTTCGACAACAAAGCTATGGATATTCAACGTCTACTGGATGCAGTCAGGGAGGATTTTCAGTCGCTTCATTTTGCAACAGAGGAGTCTCTTTAGCTACTACTAATTGCAGTCTCAAGATGGCTGTTGTTTTTTGGTTTCTTTTCTGTCCTCTTTGTTTTCTTCTTTCAGTTTTTCGTTCAGATCTGTGTATAGTTTTTTGACTGCTTTCTACTAAATGAAAAGGCAGAGCACCTGCCATTCTTGCAAAAAAAAAAAAAAAAAAAGAGGGTGAGCGTCTTGAGGTAGAACTCGGCGTGCTGCAGGTTCCTGACGAGGACCGCGTTCGGGATCCCCTGCGACTCGTCCCACTCGAAGCCGACGTGGAACACCGTCTCCCCGTCCGACTTGGACTTGAGCGACACCGGACCTCCTCCAGGTGCGCCTCCTTCCCCACCTTGCCACGGCCCCCATTGCCTGAATTTTTTCTTCGTTTAGTTAATCGACCAATCAATCATGTTGTCGCTTGCAGTGAAAAATTCCAGCAAAATCCCTACGGATGGAGATTGCAGTGAAAATTTCCAGTAATAAAATTTCGACGGTTCCACTCGCCAGCGATGACGGATGCGAGGTTCCCGTGTCGCGTTGCGGAACGCGCCATCGCATTGAATGACCCCCAACAACTCTTCCATGTCTGGGGCAACAAGCCGCCACTTCAAACTTGAAACGGCGGGGCCTGCCACGGCAAAAGCCAAAAAAAACCCATCCCTGGTCCATGGAACTATGGAAGCGGGCAGGCAGTTGCTCTCTGCGGGTCCCACATGCCAGCGACCACCTCATGGCTCGCCGTTACTGCGCCCGAGGATCCTGTCCCCTGCCTGCCTGCCTGGACCTGCCTACTATTAGCCATGCCATGCCTCCATCGAGATGGACGGTGGGTGGTCACGGACACGCAGTTTCTTTTGTTGGACGAGCACAAATTCTACAGATTTCATCATCATTGATTGAATTCTATGCCTATTTATTATGGAAAATGAGGAAAGGGAAACCGAAATGGGACGGCGCCCGAAACGCCACGGCGGGCGCCATGACGTGACGTTCGGCCACGGCCGGCGGCGTCACGGCCCGCGGCCGCCCGGGAGCGGTGCCGGGGTGGCGGCGGCGGCACGAAGTTCATTCAGTACTGAGACACGCAAGGGGAAGAGGGAGGCAGGGGCGCGTACTTTGACTCATGGGGTCGGCCAGCGGTGGCGCTGATGAGCCGGAAGGCGACGCCGCCGTCGCCCCTGCCGAGGATCTTTGTGTAGGCCGTCGAAAGCGTGACGCGTGGAAGTCGGCGGCGTCCAGCACCTCCTTCTTGACCAGCGTCACCGTGCCGCCGAGATCTTGCCCTCGCTCCACGCCTCCCTGTTCTTCCCCGTCAGCCGGTCCGCGACGCCGTGCCAGAACATGGCCATGTCCGCCGCCGCCGCAGTGTCGCTTCCCGCTCCTCGCCTCTGGATGACAGGGAGAGCGGGCGACGAAGGGGCGACGCGGTGGTTGGTGGACGGATGATGGCTTGCCCTTGCACGCCTCCCTCCGTCGTCCCGCCCGATGCCAATGTGATGCGCCGGCAAGCAAGGCAGGGAAGGGAAGCCCGGATGTGGAACGGCCGCTGCTGCCCTGTGCCGCGATAAATAGGCGGCCGCGGCTGCTCGCCTCGAATTGCACCAACGCAGCACGCTCTTGGCGTCTTGCTGGTTACTACTGGAGTCTTTTACCTGTGTGTCATTATGAAAGTTCGCTCTAACCTGTGTGCCACTATAAAGTTTGAGCGTACCTGTGAGGACAAGTCGAACCGTTTTACCCCTCGCGCCATTCGTCGTGCATTCTGTTTGAGAATCGCCGTTTGGCCGCTCTTGTGTGGAGTGGGCCGCCGAAAGTCCATATTGCCCTTCTGTCTTTTTCTATCCTCTGCTTCTTTCACTCTCCACCGTATGGGGCCAGATTGTCAGCGACTTCACCATATTCTTCCTCCTCGAGAAGAGCGGGGGAGGAGCGGCGGCTCCACCACTAGCCACGGCGCGGGGCGCCACGGCCCGGGCAATGGCGGCGCCGCCTCGGGTCTTCGCCGTGCTTCACGGCGGCGGCAGTGGGGCAGCCTGCCGCGCCGACGGCGCGGCGGTGGCGGTGGGGCGGCGCGGCCAGCCGCGGGTCCCAAGAAGGACCAGACCCCGCGCCCGGCGATCGGGCTGGAGCTTGCTCACGCAACGCGTCGTTGGCCGGGCGGAGCTTGCCCTTGCACCATTGTGTTTCGGCGGGGCTTCGCCCGTCGCGCGCTACGCGGTGGCCGGGGGCCACGCCTCACGCGATGGCCGGAGCTGGTAAGGGTGCCGCGGGGTGCTTTCGTGGCGGCGCCGATCTTGAGGCGATCGCGACGCCACACGGGGACGGCCCCAGGCGACCCGGGGCAGGTGGTGGAGCGGTCGGCGTGGCATCCCGCGATCCGCGGCCTGGGGCACGGCGCCGCAGCGGTGGCGGAGCGCCTCATGGCCCAGCACCGCCCAGCCCGGGACTGTTCGCCGAAATGATGCACCGAGACATCGTCATCCGGACCTCGCTCCTCACGGGGCTCGCGCTTGAGCCAGCTCTCCCAGGCGGCCCGTTCGGGCGTATGGCGTACCAGCGGCAGGCGCCGCGGCGCCCGAGCAAGCGCATGCCGTTCGCGGTGGCAAAGCGCGCCTGCCGGGCTCGTCCCACAGCGGCCACGGTGGAGCCGCACGCGGCATCGCGCGAGGAGGCCAACGGGCGGGCTCGGCGGCCGGGTGGACACCGCATCGCCTTGGCGTCCTCGGCGGAGCTCGCAGATGTAGCGGCTGGTGGCCCGTGGCACGCGTTGCGCACCAAAGCGCCCTGGGAAGCTTCGCTCGGCGATGCGATTAGCCCGGGATGGTGCGGCAGCACGATCCGGTGCACCTGCTGGCAGCGCCAGCGGAGTAGCACTCCATCGAATTCGGCGTCGTGCGGGCGAAGGGAGCCTTGGCGCTGATCCGATGCTTGCAACGGCTTGGAGGGACGAGGTACCCGCGCTGCCTCTCGCTCAGGCGCGTGTACGCAGCCTCCCCTTCCCGTCTCCACCGGCAAGGCGGGCGCCGTCCCATGCCGACCACGTCGGCCGCATCCCCTCTCCCCGACCCACCTCCTCTCGATGCTGCCGCCTACCTCAAAAAATGGCTCGCGGTGGTCGACCAGCGGCGAGCCCGTCGCCGACTGCGTGATCTCCGTGCCTCGCTACTTCACGCCGGTGTAGCGCCCGCGCCTACCTCGACGCGCCGCCGCCGTCCGGGGGGCTCAGGCCGCTCCGCCTCATGCACGACCTCGCCGCCACAGCGCTCGGTGCGCCTCTACCGCTCTGACCTCAGACGCCTGGGGCCCCCGCCTGCGTCTCGTTCGTCGACCTCGGCCAGTGCGACACGCAGGTCGCCGTCGTCTCCTTCGACGCAGGCACACGTGCTGCCCAGCCGATTAGATCATGGAGAGAATGAAATAAGGAAGGAAGAAAAAAATAAAGAAAATAAATGTTAAGGGCATTTTAGACTTTGTGCACCTCAATTTGACACCGTTAGTGAACAAAGTGAACAGACTGGCATGGAGAACAAAACTAAGTTCGACTTGTCCTCACAGGTACGCTCAAACTTTTTAGTGGCGTGGAGGTCGGACCTAACTTTCGCAATGGCATACAGGTAAAAGACTCCTACTACTGCTCCTGCCAGGCCGCTATGAGCCATGGAGGCGACAGCGACATGTACTACTACTGTACACGAAAGGGAAAAGTGAGAACAGGATGATTGATGATGAGAAACGAGAAACTAAAAAAATCGTGGATTAGGATCGTAAGATACAGTATGGTATACGTCGGCATCACAGGATTTGGGGATCGTGCTGCGGCTCGTGTTACGGCAATGGTGATCCGGGATTAGAAAACCATGGGGCTGGGGGCTGGCGGCTGCCCCGGGCACGCACATGCGCGGTTTCTAACGGGTCGCCGGTAAAGTCGCCGGCGCCAGGTCCACGCCAGCCCAGCAACGCGCAGGTGCAAGCGCACGCGAGTGAGCACGGACGCCGAGCCGAGAGACGGAGCTGAGTGCCCAAAACGCCGAGACCGGGACCGGGACCGAGACCACGGAAACGGCCAAATGGGCGACGGCTTGGAAGCTGGAACTGGAACCCGCCGGGCGGCTTCGCCGGTCAACCGGGTCGTGTCTCGTGTGGTGCCATGCTGACATGCGCATACCAAGTTGGCCCAGCAGCGGCTGCTACCGATCGCACGCCAGCCAGGTCGACTTCCGAGGGCGACGACATATACGAGACACGTCGTCGTCGCGGGTGCCGACCCGTCAGGGTGAAAACGTACGGAGTAGGACTAGGAGTATACAGAATCTTTACGGCGCTCAGGAGCTGTCGACGCCGAGCCCGCGAGCCGATCATGGAGACAGTACACGGCGTCGCGTGCCGTGCTGAATGTTGCTTGTGTCACTGGTGTGGTCCATGGAAACAGAACAGGGCTGGACTTAATTGCTGCGCGTTGATCTTGACGTGCCGGGAGCCCGGGAATGATGGCACATGACGGTGCATTATTTGCATTGCATCCGCGTCGACCACGGAACACACACCGCTGTTAGTTGTTGCTGCACATTTCGCCAACACCGATTGGCGAGAATGGCCGATTAACACGGTAGAGAAAACGATTGCCATGGCCGTCTAACGGTCGAGGTGAGGGGAAAAATGTGGCAGAGAACATGGGGTTCCGGGTTCGAGAAGAATCAGTAGAATACGTATCTATCCCTAATACTTAAAAGGTAAAATTTCTTGCGATAAAATCTTTCGTCCAACTAAGAGATCGACTCGGTTTTGTTTTTACGTTTAAAAGGCAAAATTTCTGCCAACCTATTTTCGTCCAACCTTCTACGTATAAGATCTGTTCCCTGGTAATTTTTCTTGTGCAGTTCTTTTCCGTGTTCGTTTGGAACCTTTTTCTGTTTCCAATTCCCAACTGCAACAACCCTCTCCACCGTTTGCCCCTCAGCCAGAGGAGGGCTGACCTGTTTTTGTGTCAGTTATGTTCTCAAACTGAGGCCACGTCCTGCATTGGATCGAGATAAAAAAAGGAGCACGGATTAAACTGAGTCTGAATCGAATCAAAACTGCAAAAAAGCAAGGGAGTATGGAGGTGTTTGACCAGACACCAAACTCCACGACGGTGCTTGCCGCTTCGCACGCCGCTGGCCCGTGCCTGTGCCACACGCTGCACGTCTGGCGACCCCTATCCGCAAAGGCCCTCGCCGACCTCGGCCCGGTTGCAGCTGGACATGAGCGAGCTGAGGTCGCTACCATAAGATTCGTGGAGCTGATAGCTGAGGAAAGGTACGCATCGACATACCGCGATTGGGAGGAAGGAGTAAGAAGGCGTCGTCGGCAAAGGAGGAAAACAAGAAACTGTTGAACTGCGCGGGCGGGCGGGGCTAGCTATAGTCATGGGCGACTCGACGTCGCAGGCGTTGGATAGTCACAAGCAAGCTGTTCAGCGGTCGTGTCGTGAACGAGGGGTAATTCGCTTCCCTCGACTCGGATGTCGACGGCGTTGGCCAGTCGTGAATCAGCTTGGCGTGGTGTTGTCATGGACAAGCAGCCGCGCTGACGGAGACTGCATGACGACGACCATGGCCAGTGCACCGTGCATTCAAATGGATTGGGGAGAGAACAAGGGCGAAGACAGATTGGGATAGAAAGAAAGAAGGGATGATGCATGGGGCCTACTTGTAAGTGAGTGGTGTCCTTTTGTTTTTTTAAGGCACCTTATGTCCTTTTGTTATGACTCTTGATTTTTTTTCTTATGTTTTCCTTTGGACTCATGTTTTTTTATTAACTTAATTTTTTTCCCTTATGTTCACTGTTCGACTAGCTTTTGTATTTCTTTTCTTACTACTACACCCGGTTTGTTTTCTTGCTTTTTCCTCATGTTTTCCGTTTCACTCGTGTTTCTGCTATCGGCATTTTTTTCTTCCATTTTTCATCTCGACTCAACGTGATGAGCGTTTGAACCATTGATCCTTCTTTAATAACCAATATTTTTCTCACCAAATTATTGATGTAGTTTTGATTACAAACAGAACTTTTTTAAATCCGTATCAGCCAATGCTCCAACTAATCGAACGAAGAATTAAAACTTCCAACAATTTATTGTCTAATTCACAATATATCTTTTATAATTTTCAAAAACGACTGTCATCTTGAAAATTAAGAAAGATCTTCTGTCATAACCATCAGTGGATAGATGAACGTTTAACACATTGGTAACTAATGCTAGCATTAACGTATATTATCAATAAATATCTTGGTCATCAAAACATAAATACATGTGTCTTTCTTTTTATTGTCTACTATGATTTTTTTTTTATATTTTATTTTTCTCCCGTTGCAACGCACGGGTATATTTCTTAGTATAAATTAAGTAAGAAAACGGCAGCTGCTTCGCGTGGTAATCGAGGGCGGATCGTTTGATACTCCGCAGGATTAAAATTTCGGAGGCCATTCGGTGAAGGCGAGCCATCGAAACATTCAGATGTCTTTGCTTGTAAACCAAGTTCAGAAAGGCGCGTGGGTGATATTCCGGGGCTTGAATTGAATGCATGTCGTCAGGTCAGAATGCAAGAACAAGTCGATGCAGCGGTTTAGTTTCAGATGGGAGAAGCAGATTCTTCGCATGGTCACACTAGATTTTTTTTCTGACGTCTTGACGCCACATATATATACACGCACGTCTCTATTAAATACGCACTCCACTCAGCTAGCTCCCTACATGGCATCATATATCCAACCAGGGTTTTAAATCCCGCGGCTAACCGGTCCGGTTACCGCGGTAATCGCCTCTAACCGGTCCGGACGGTACCGGTTCCGGCCGGTTAGGGTTTTTTGAAATTTCAAATTTAAAATTTACAAAAAATGTCAAAAAAATTCCTAAAAATAGTTCATGATTTATAGAAGCCAATGGTGTAAAAATTTTTCAAATTCGAGTTCGTTTAGTATAAATTTAGACGTTTAGAAGTTTGAAAAAAAAAGAAAAAGAAAAATACATAGCCGGCCCGTTAAGGCCCATTAAATCATAAAGGTCGAAAAATATATTAAACACACTCAAATTTGAAAAATTTTGACATCATTGGATTCTATAAATCATGAAGTATTTTTAGGAATTTTTTTAGCATTTTTTTAAAAAATTAAATTTGAATTTTGAAAAAACCGCTCTAAACCGCTCAAACCGAGTGGTAAACCGCTCAAACCAAGCGGTTACCGCTCCTAACCGCTCAGTAAGCCGGTCGGTAACCGGTGCACAGCGTTTTTGAATTCAAATTTGAATTCAACCGGTCCTGGGCGGTTACCGCGGCTAACCGGCCGGTTAGCCGCTACCGCCGCCGGCGGTTACCGCAAACGGTCGGTTTTTAAAACCATCCAACTACTAATAACCATATCATAGGCACAACTGGATCATATATATTATCACTTTTTTGGACGATTGGCAACTTGATACTCCAGAGAACGGCAGATGGCGGCTATATTACAGCGATGATGATCTATATGCATTCCTCCTAGTCCTGGACGTGTGATGGGTACGTGAACACGTCACTACACATGAAACATTTGCAATCAAGGGTCCGCCGCACCGTTGTGATCATCGAAGCGTCCACAGCATGAGGAGCACAAAGACCCGTAATCATTCTCTTCAAATTGTCCTTTTGTTTCAGTTTAGTTATTATTTCAGTTATTTCAGACGAAATGGGTCTTTTCATCATCGTGATCCGCATGGCTTTATATTATAAGCCGCCAACAAGAAAACCCTAGCCGCCAGGAAGCTCTCGGTCCGTTCCCGTGCTCCCGCCGGCAAGGTCGCCGGTTCCTCCGTCTCCGGGGGCCCTCGGATGCGTGGGGAATCGGAGGCTTTCGTCTGGCGGTGTAGATTATAGGTCCCTTTTCTAGGGTCAGGTTCTCCGGCAGCGTGAGCTTGGTAGAGGTGGCGGCGCTGCCATGGTGGAATAATGTCCTGCCGGTCTTCGTCCACCTCGTCATCGTCTACTCCGGTGATGATGAGAGGCCTGTGAGGCGGTGTATGAGTCTGCGGCGGCTGCTGTTTCGTCGTCACGGCGGAGCGGCGGTGCTCGTGCCGCGTTTAAGGTCAAGGCTACGGTGGCGGCTAGGGGCACTGGCGGCAAGATGGAGTGCGGTGGATCGAACGCGATCTACCGGTGGCATGGATCGGGATTGAGTGAGCTTGGCTTCACCGCGACGACGGATGCCATCGTCAGCACCGCTCTCGTCGTTTCAATCTGGATTGTGATCCTGACGGATGCGCGCTCAAAGACTTCTTCGCATCAGCGAGATTGAGCGTCTGCTGCAGTCCACCTCAACGGCGGTGGTTTCCTCCGGCTTCTGGTGATTCAAGTTTGGCGGCGTCGGCTGGTGTCGGTGGTCTTCGTCGGTAGCGAATGCGGTCGGCTTCTTTTCTCGTAGAATATAGATTGGGCAGCCGTCCTACGTATTCTTATTCGGTGTACTTGTATTTTCTATTAATTAATACAGGTATACTTTATAAAAAAACTTATTCATGATCATATAATCGGAGTCGAAAAAGGTGATTTCACTTTAATGAGTCGGCAAACGTTAATAGGTGTCTTTTTTTTTTCTTTGTTGTGTTTGTCTCCCAGGGACAGTGGGGACTAAATAAAGGGAAAGCAAAGTGAAAAGGTGATAAGAATTTTATGAAGGATTAGAGTGTAGAAAGATGACATGATGATGATAATGTAAAAGAACAGAAAAACTAATGGACACATCACCAAACGCACGCACCAACAAGAGCTAGAAACAGACAACTCATTCGTTCGTGAGAGATTGACTATATATATTGACCTGTCTTTTAGTGATTCGGACGCTTCGGGTGGAATTTGCAGCCGTAAAGAAACGTAACCATACGAAACGCAAGGTGCCAAAAGTTGACGCATTAGTCAACTGCTAAGCGGATGCTTCGGTGGAAAGGCTAACCACTGAAAATTCTGAAAGGGAATCTAGTACGCTGTACTAAATACTACTGTAACAACGTAGGAGTATACAAGGCACAGCTTCACTGAACACGTGTAGAACAAAATGAACAAGGAGGATTACATCACAGCGCCAAATCATGCCATCTATAATCTATTCCATCATTCCATTATCAGTGGCACGGTACGGAGTGTGTACGTATCCGCTTCAACGACCACGCCAGCCACGAGGGTCGATGGCGATCTGGCCTGCGGCGCCAGCCTGGCTCGTCGCGGCTGCAGCAAGCACCCCTAGGTAGGAGAGGCCCTTCACAGAAGGTAGAGTGTGTACCACTGACCACTGTGTCTTGTGTTATTTAGAGTACCACTGACTATATATTTAAGAGTTTTTCTCATTCTTCCTTAGGATCTCCCGTGATCAAAATATATAGTCCGTGATGCGCGAGCTGTGATCAAAACTGAATCAGACAGTCAGCGGTTCTTGTCTCGCCTCGCGCGAAAGGTGACGTCTGCTCCGCTTGCAGACCATCAGATTGAGAACGCTCAATCCTGAATTGGTAAAAAAAGAGCTCCATGAACCTCTTTACCGATCTTTTTTTTTTTCCTAATTTCTTTTCAGTCCCTCAAAGACTCCCGTCAATCGCTCAAAGAAAGAGGAAGAATCTTTGGGGATGTTCGATTTGCTGAAACAATCCTCCTGGCCGGGGTGCCGGCCACTAGCAGCTACTGGTACTGGTAAAGTGCGCGCACTACTACTGTGCTCAAGGCCACGTCTGCACATGGATAACTCAAAAGCTGATGGCCCACCCCAAAAAAAAAAAAAAAAAAAAAAAAACTGATGGCCCGACTACTGGTAATGGTAGCATCCCTTTCTGCTGACGAGGTAACGAGAGCGACTTCCCAAATGGTGGGTGTCGGTCCACGCCGTCCCGGTCCCGGCAGATGCTCTCAGGAGTCCCATCCAAATCTCCCGGCTCCCGCATACTCCGAAAAGATCGCCGATTATACTCTGCATCCAGTTCCGTGGTTTTCCGATGCAAATTATTGCTCTGACGGAGTTGCGGTGCGGTGCCTCACTGTTTTTCTAACCACACTTACCTGCTACCTGCATGCGGATCAGCGGATGAACCAATCGATCCGTGTTCAGTAAGCAGTCGCCATTAGGTGAAGATTTGCACGATTGCATCCACCGCTTCTTTTTTTGAAAAGATCGCATCTACCACTTTTTTTATATATAATAAGGCATCTACTAGTACCGTGTACCGCCTTGAGGTCAACAGTCTTTACTTTCCACTGCCCTGAGTGCTCTGATTAGTTTTTTCGAGCGCTAGCCCCACTGCTTTGGAACGCCGGTTATTTCGTTCCTTGGTGGTTTCCGTTGCCCAGTGATGCTGCTGCCCTCTCCAATGCTTGTCTGTTATGCGTAAACTGGGCCGAGCTAAGCTGGGGCCTCGGGCCATATCGGCAAAAAAAAAAAAAAGAGCAGTTTTGGGGCCATGGTTTTAATAAAAAAACATAGTATTTTTTTAAAAAAATATATAATAAACACTATAAAAAATTGTAATTAGTATGTCACAGAACCCAAAAATGTTACTCTTGCTGAGCTAGGTGAAGATTTTGTAACCTGTTCTGCTTCTAAAATTGGGTATTGCAATCTACACAGCAAACTCTTTGTTCAGGTTAATCAGGGCGACATGACCTGCGTGGCCGGCGGGCTTAAGCTGACACATCCGTCTGTACAACCATTCATCAAAGAACTGGTGAGCAATTTCTTGAGTGTTACGTTGTACTTCACATGCCGAAGAAAAATAGCATAGCGTAATTTGCAGACAAACGTGAATTCAGATTTTATTTTATTTTATTCTAGCCTTTCGTAATTTCCGGGGCGGTTGCGCAGGTCGGCACGGTGGATAGTGTCCGAGGTCTTCCACGGGGACTCACCGAGAAGCTTATTCGAGAATCGCTGCTAGAAGAGTGATTTGGTTTGCAAGCAGAAATTCGTCGATTTGTTAAAGCGACTTCGACAGATTAATTTTTTCGCGAGCAGGTCTTTTTTACCCTTTTTTTTATTAAGAGGAAGGGCCAAAAGAGAGGCCAAAAACACGGATACAAAGGGCTCACAAATAATCCAGGGATTACCGGCAAAGCCCCAGAGACGAAAACACACAAACACAAAAAAGCAAGAGTACATGGGGGAGAGAACAACCCCGCCTCAACACACCAACTAACTAACTATGCCTGCAAAAGAGAATTACATCCACACAAAGTTCGCCGAGATGGTGTATATCATCCCCAGCGACCAGGTAGCCACTGCGGGGTATAGACGACAACAATAACCACGCTCACCAACGGCGGGTAGCAGCTGCGAGCAAGAGCGCCAACGACGGGTAGCCGCTTGCCAGAGGAGCCAAACATCCGCCAATTGACCGAGGGTAGCCGTGGGGTAGAACGACGATGACGACACCAAGCGCCCGCAAACCAATGTGAAGATGACCACGAGGCGCATACGCATAGAGGCACTGAGAAAAGGGGCTCCACCGACGAGAGCGACGACACGACCGAGGCCTGCCGAGACAGATCGAAGCCGACGGCACCTTCAGGAAGGGGGGATGACGCCGACGCCATCGCCGCCCGGCCCGAGCGTGCGGGGCAAGGGTTTTCACCCTGCATTACGTCCGTCCAGACATGGTATGCCCCGCAGATGGAGGTCTTCAGCCGATGCCCCTGAGGGTAGTGACGCGCATGCGCCACCATCACTGGCCCATTCGCTGTCAGCAGCGAGGGCGGGGTTTTCACCCGACTTCACCTGCGAGAGACGCCGGACCACGGCCGCAGTTGGCCGAGGCGGCGAGTGCTGCTTGGGGGAGCAGGAGCGCCACAACCACCATGTCCCCCACCAGACAGACAGCCCAAAGCAGGCTGGGGAGCCAGCCATGGCCCGGCCGGTCCCGGCCGGCAAGCCGCACCGGCCCGGACTCCACCGCATGAAGGAAGGAGGACGGCGGGGGGGGCAGATCGACACTCCACGGCCCCGGATCCGGTCGCCCGCCACCCGCACGGGCACCAGTAGCGTAGGCCCTCCAAGCCCGGGACCCCGGACCACGCGGGGGAATGTGGGGCATGGCGCCCCTATCGGCCCGGATCCATGCGGCGATGGGGCAGATCCGTCCGGCCATCGCCGGAAATCGCCGCCCGGAGAGCCGCCATGAGAAGGTTGGAGGTGAGGGGAGATGTGGTGGGGGCCGGGGCGAGGGAGGGAGAAGGGGGAGGGCGCTGGGCGACTCCTTTTGGGCCGCTGAGCTGGCCGCCGCCCCCGCACAAGGGCGGCAACGCCGGCGGAGAGGTCGCCGGGGTGTGGGTGGCGGCGCTAGGGTTGCGCTCCCGCCCGAGCCGCCCCCCTTCGACAGATTACTTATTCGGCGTCTACTAAAAATATATAAAAGTTGATGTCGTATTATTGTAGTGTAGCATTTTTTTTCTCTTCTCATACAACAAATTATCACTAGCTTTACAAATGGATATGGGGAGAGAGTAGATCTCCTACATTCAAGCGGTTGAACTAGACATATCCTTTTGATCTTAAGTATAGATATGCCCAAGAGAGATGGAACATAAATAGTAGTCCATGATCTTGCTAAATGCTAAGCATGCTTCGATTTAATGTTTAGATGGTACTTGGATGTATAAAAAACCTTGATGTATTCTATGTCCAAAATGAGTGTAATGCTGACGTTTAATTAATATAAGCTTTTGTTTTCTAAAAAAACTAGTTGAACGCAAGTGCTAATATGATACAAACAATTTCACAGTACTTGCACATGTTGATGTTGGAACTTATTCTTGGCTGGGTTGGATAGCCCTTGGAATAAGCCTTCTAAAATGTCTAAGATGGTCCAAGCGGAGTTCAAACCTAAGAATTATTTGTTTTCGTGAGCTGATTTGTGATGTTTTTGGAAGTTCCACGTAGTCCGCAAGTCATAATGTCTAGTTTTGAGGCTGCAATGGCTAGGTTTTGAGGGTGTGGGCATATATACCAATCACATGCCCCTTGTTGTGCTGCTAATCTTTAGAACAATGTATACACTTCCTACGCTTTGTGTGAGATCTCCCCAACCACTCTCTTAATTTGCGAGTTTGAACGACTATTGTGTGATTAAAGTATTGGGTTGAGACATTAAGAGTTAGAGAGCAGTTGTGGCAAGTCAAATCTTGAGCACCTATATAGAGCTTCGTCATACTTCGCGATGGGCTATGCATTGCCTAGTGAGCTCTCGAGCTTATGGTGAACCACGAGAAGTTTGTAAACCCTTTGTGAAGCTAGTGGAAACCCTCAACCTCAGTCCTTGTGGTTTGCTTGAGAAGATGTCGAAGTTGGAAGAGACTCCAACCCTACGTGGCTTCTCTAACGACGAGGATGAAGGCAAACTTTTGGTGGCTCCGCTGAACCCAAGTGTAAATCTTATGCCTCGTCTTTTGGTGTTGTGACTTGAGCTCACCTCTTGTTTGAAGTGACATCTTTGCTTCCCACTCAATTTACTTTGGTTCTGAGAATTTGTGCATGCAGGTACTTTGTGAACTTACTACTATACATCTCCAAAACGTCTACAACTTGGCTTATGCTTGAACTCAATAGTTGTAGTGAATTTTGTTTATTTTATGATGCCCAGAAGTTGCACAGAATTGCATAGAAGTTTCACACTCTACACTCTAATCACGAAGTTTTATTTATTGTTATTTTTTAGAAAAAACTATTCACCCCATACACGTGACATTAAGATCCTTTCACCCTTTTAGATAGGGCTCCTCTAGGTTCAACTTTGTCTTACAAATCATGGATCTTCTTGGCTCCTTATTTATATTT
Organism: Chrysopogon serrulatus; assembly: GCA_015844335.1. NCBI lineage: Eukaryota > Viridiplantae > Streptophyta > Magnoliopsida > Poales > Poaceae > Chrysopogon > Chrysopogon serrulatus. The sequence continues at coordinate 121,254 of JADLZL010002481.1, forward strand.
AACTAAGAGAAAAAATGCTCCAGGCTATAATAACCACTACGGTGCTATTGAAAGCAGAGCTAGACCATTTGGTGGCGCGTTTGCAAATACAGTAGTTCGTAAGCACGGAAAGACTAAGGGCCCCTTTGGATTGCAAGATAGACAAAAGGATAGGAAAATGAAATCTTAGGAATTGTGATGGCTACATTTCTTTAATCCTATAAAATTAAAACAAGAAAATTGCTTGAGATGACGTTTGGCTAGAGCAGAGAGGAGAAACATAGGCATTAGAAAAGAGATATAAACAAAGAAAAGTTTCCAAGAGATTAGACCTCATGTTAGATTTTCTTTTTAAAATTCCTATGCAATGAGCCATTTCTATAGGAAGAATAACGTAGAAAAGCTTTCTATAATAACGGAATCTTGCAAAAATTCCTCCATAAATTCATTGTTTCAAAGGGCCTAAGAGTTAAAGAAAGGAATTATTGAAAAACTTTTTTTCTAATTTGTTAAAAATTAGGATCTTTTTTTTTTTTTTGCAACGTGTTAAAAATTAGGATCGAGAGTGGGTTTTATGAACTTTTGAAGATCTATTGCATGTGTCCGGAGCTGAAAATAGCTGTTGAAACAACCCTTAAACATATGTTGAAATAATCCGAAAACATATGTTGAAACAACACAGAAACACCTATTGAAACAACGCAGAAACACCTATTGAAACAACCTAAAAATCAGCTTTCAAAACACTTCGTGGATATTTGTTAAAACAACCTTGAAACATATATTGAAACAACCCAGGAACATGTTTTGAAACAATGCAGATTTATCTATTGCAACAACCCAAAAAACATATTTTGAAACACCTTAGGGATATTTGTTGAAACAACCCTTAAACATATCTTGAAACAACCCAATATTACCTATTGCAACAATAAAAAAAATCATATGTTGAAAAACACCCTGAAATATTTGTTGAAACAACCCAGAAATTCATATGTTGAAAACACCTCTAAAATATCTATTTAAACAACCCAGAAACATATGTTGAAACAACTAGAAACATATGTTGAAATAATCCGAAGAGTAAAATACAAACCCGGTCCTTAAACTTTTCGTGGGGTGTCATCCCGGTCCATAAACTTTCAAAGTATGTCATTCCCGTGCCTAAACTCTATTTGGGTCTCAAATCAAACGGTTGCGGGTCTTGCCGATATGATATTACCAGATAAACCCCCCTCTCATTAATTTGTTTCAATTAGCAATGTTTCCTCATTATATTCAGATTACGGTCAAATTAAACCGGCCACGCGCGTGCGTCGGCCACGCGCGTGCGTCGCCATATCATCAGCCATCGTGATCAGCTCATGACCCTGACAACATCTCATCAGCCTGACGAAAGGCAAAAATATATGTGACCAACGCCTGATGAAAGAGGCATATATCTCATCATCTCATCATCGCCAACATCTGTGACCATCTCCAGCATTTTTTTTAAGACTAAAACAAATGTTAGTTTCATAGACAGTCAATGTTTCCGGCTGCCCAACTTGCTCCTCCGACTGATCGGCCTTGTCAAACGGCCTTGCCCGCACGGGCCAGAGCACCGCGCAGCCGCCACCAATGCTAGGGCACGGCGAGGAACAGGTTGAGTCGCGTACGCCGCAACAAATATGAATTTACTGTCTTTAGAGCGGCGGGCCTCGACGCGGCCTCGCCCTGGCCACGTCGCCGGCATTACTGTGCGCCGCCGGATCTGCCATCCGGTGGCTGCGCGCGCCGCCGTACGCCAGGCCGAGTCCGCTCTCTGATAGAGCAGGGGCTGACAGGCGGACCCGGCTGTTGTCGGGCCCTGGTGGCTGTGGTGGGCAGCGCCGCGGGGCGAGCGTCGCGCCTGTTCCGGCCGCCTCGGAGAGCTGCCGCGCTCGGCCATGCAGCGGCTGACGGGCGGGCCTAGCTGCCATGTGCCCCACCTGGCGGCGAAGAGAGGCTAGCGTGGGTTGGTCATGGTACGATGCGACTGTTCCGGCCTCGGTCGCGGGGCAGGCCGTTGTCGAACGGTGATTGGCGACCTCGGCCCCTGTGGGCCCGGACGCCGCGTCGAGCTCCGAGCCACTGCTGCGAGCAGGGCCGTTGTCGATCTGCGATTGGTCCGTCTGCTTGCGGGTCCCACTGTTCAGTTGGGCGATGGCTTAGTACTCCTTAAGTATGCGTCTCCTTCCCTCTCGTTCGGCAGCTGCCCAGTCGAAGGCGCGACTGGAGCGGAGGCGGCGCCCCAGCGACGGCTGCCCGCCCGAAGGCGTGACGGGAGCGGAGGCGGCGCCCCAGCGACGCTGCCCGCCCGAGGGCGCGACGGGAGCGGAGGCGGCGCCCCGGCGACGGCACCCCCGACCGAAAGCGCGGCAGCACGGCCCCTCCCAGCCACCGTGCCTGGATCCAGCGTGTGGTGCCACAACTACGACTTCAATGATGCTGCGAAAGCCCCAGAGCTGGAGGAGGAGGCCACTCCAGTGAGCTCGGTCATCTTTCCATACTCTACGCGCCGTGCCGCAGCTAGGTCGTCGGCAATGCCGCTACTCACGCATCGTCCTCACCCTTTTTCGCTATCCGAATGCAACCAGGTACCCACCCCTCTGACCAAACTGTGGTGTACCTATTGCAGTTACCTGTGAGTTGCATACCATGTGTTCGATGGAGTGACCGTGCGAGATGTTGGCATGTGGCCAGGCCAGTGCTTTCTATCAACAGCATTTCATTTGCTGAACTGTGATTGCAAGGAAATATCTATGCAGCCTTTATGAAAACCAGTTCAGGAAGCAATGCCCTGCTCGTCAAGGTATTAGTTCCTCTCATATCTGCGGTGCTGCGTTCCTCTCCAAGACACACTGTTGTGTGCCTCTATGACTATGCTTTTCTTAGCATTTCTGTTGATGAGGATTTAGGGTTTTCCTGTTTCCTTTAGCTGGTTTCTAGCATTTATTTTCTCTGTGTACTATAACTGTGATGCAGGGTGGTCAAGGAAGGGAAGGGTTCTTTCCAGAAATCATGGCACACACTCCAGCAGAATCGAAGGTGAGATGGTACATTCCTTTGCTTCAGGATGCAATGCCATGTGCGATCCATAGATTTCAGATGCTATGCTTATCCTTCCAGATACACCTCTCCCACAAAAAAAAAAAGCAAGAATCATGAACACAACTACCAGTTAGAAACACTTTTGCTGCTGTCACATCACATGTGGAGGGCATCTGAACCTCAGCAGGTTCGATTAGGGCAAATGAACTCTTCACATTGTACACATTGTTCTTTTTGGTACACTATTCTTTGAGCATATAGAGGCAAGTTATTTTTTACACATTGTTCTTTTAGGTACACTATTCTTTCACAACATGTTGCATTTGAGTTTGCAAGAGTGTTTTTTATTTTTAGTGTGGAGAGAAAGTGCCAATGAACTTTTCAGTTTAGTAGAATAGCGTTTTCAGGCTGATACTGTTAACTCTTGCCATGTTAGGCTATGCCGATGAGAACAAACCAATATATAGCAGGGGCAAATATATATGCTTTAATCTGTATTAGATCTTTTAATGTTTTCAAGATAGATTTTCATTTGTGTCAAATAGATTATCGGTGGATATCGCTGCTAATTGCACTCCTTGTATTTCTAGTTTTACTCATGCTTGATTTCATAAAAGAAGTGCAATAAGAGATTTAACTTTTGGATATCTTGAAATATCATGCTTACGTGTTCTTTGCCCTTTTTTGCATTCTAACCTTTTCTTAATAAATGATTTTTTTTAATTATGTTGTTGATAGATTGTCGCTGAAATAGGGTTGGCATAATATATTCCAGTAACTGATATTTATACCCCCCCTCATTTTTGTTTCCAACTGGGTACTACTGTTTCTTTTCAAGCCAGGTTTTTGGAGGCGTAGTCTATGCAGAATAACTAAGAAATAGGTAAGTGAAGATTAAATAAAGTCACTTGGTTTATAGCATGTTGGAGCATTTGGGACAGAGATAATATTCAGGTTGGATTTGTGCATACCCAGAGATAACAACAAATCCAGTTCAGTTGTGGCATTTGTAACTGGTGGAGCTTGCATCATTGGGTAAGTGACAAATTCCTCACATATCACAATACATTACAGGGTTCGCCTATGGTGATTTCCTTGTTACTGTTGTGTCTTATAATTAATAACAAGGCATATACTGCTCTCCTTGGAAAGCGGCTAGCAAAGAGCTTGTTTGGTGGAATGCCTATGTGACATGTGGCCAGTCCTTACCCTAAATTGCATTTAATTTGTATAGCTATGGGCATTGCTGGATTGAGGTAAATACTTAGTTTTCCATGTTATTAGGTTGACCTCAAATCACTTCTTTTTTTAGTTTCCTGGACATAGAGCTATGGGCCTTCTGAATCACCGTATCATTTCTGTTTGAGGAAGCCTATAAAATTATATTTGTAGACAATTCAATTCCAAGAACGCCTTTCATTGAAAGGGGGTGTGGTCTAGGCCACCAGAGAATGACTGCTTATGTTTGCTGCTTTTCATATAGCCAACAGACGCTGCTCAACAACATCGACTTTACAAGCCATTAATTTACTATATGTTGTGCCCACAGAAGATTTATCAGCAAAAAAAATATTACTTTATCATGCTATATTTGAAGTGTTTTTTAAACAAATCTCTAATGTTTTAGGTTGCCAAAGAGGACTCTGACATGGTGTTGGCTGGTGACAATTTTAGCACTATAGTTTCTGCTTCCTGTTTCCTCGATCTAGCAGTTGCTTCGTGTGTGTCTCTATTTTCCACATTTGCACGTGTGCTCTTTTTACAATAGAAAATGGGATGTCAGCTTCATGTTTTCCTCAACGTTTTTGCCAGTTTCCGTGTTCTACATATGTTTTTTTAGGGTTGATGACTTTGTTACTGTTTCAGTTTGGGGCAGCAAGAAGCTCATTGGAAAATCCAGAGTTCTTTCTTCAGATCAAGGTTGTTTGCTTGGGCTATGGCACTATTGGTATGATGCTTTTCTGAACAATACTTTCCAAGTACCTGTTAGTTTTTCATGTCTACATGGATGCATTAGACAACATTGTAAAAAATCTGGTACTGCATGGTATTAATGGTCATGTAAAAATGTTACCTTCGACTCTGTTTCTGTTAGAGGAGTACGTCATGGGCCTACTGGGCCTGGGTTGCTGGTATGGCCCGTTAGTGTTAGGGTTAATTAGAGATAAGGGTCTATTGCTTAGGGAGGGGTCAAGTAATCATGGTAAATGTCGGTCAAGTAATCATGGTAAATGTCATTAGCTTACTTCTTTCATCTTTATCATGGTCTGTCATGCCTCTGAACCAGAGTCTATACTGGTTGCTTAGGATAGTGTTAGAATATGGCTAGAATCTATAAATTCTGGTACAGTGTCAGTATGAGCATAGATTCAAATCTGTAAACTGAAAGGTTTATGAGTTTCCGGATTATATGCATATTGCATTCTCGATTTAGTGCAGTTCTGTTTTCCCTTTAGCTTCGGGAATAAGTAATTGACAATTCAAAATATCCTAGCCCGGATTAGAGTGTTATAGTACATGTAGGAGGTTGCTTGTCTGATTCATCGACATTTACTATGTGCCATATGCATCTTTGAGAATTTGCCTGTAATTTAAATGGCAGAGTTACATGTTACGTGGTTGATTGGTTAGCTCTACGCAGACGTTTTCATGCTATACCATGTGCTTTTGACAAAGATTGCTGTTGCATCGATCATGCTGTCATCTGTTGATTGATCCCCTCTTTTACCATAGCGAAGCAAGAGAACCAACAGGCCATGGATATCAATTTTGATAGCTAGCTGGCCTATGATGTCCTACTTTCTTTCTTTTGGTTTCTCAGTCCTTATCAATTTATCATATATATATAGATTATATCCATAGTATAGTAACATTCATGATTCTCATTTTGCCTCTCATATACCAAATAGAAAATCTGGCTGCTTTCACTTTCAGCTACAAATACGACTGACAGTGGACTAAAACCATGGAAGTAAAAAGAAGCTACAGTAGAACTCTTGGGGTTCCCAGCTAGAGTTGGTCATTGTGGATTATCCAATGCTATTCCATTTCTAGGTTAGGGTCTCCATTTGCTTGTATGATAATATTGTGGTTTCTTGTATGACCGTTTTGTGAATCAAGGGACTACCTGTGTTGCAAACAAGTTAATATATTAATGAGCTATACGCTTTTTGTTTGCTATGTCGTTATCCATAATCAGCAGCGCATTTTCACGAACATAAATGTGGTGCCAACCCGCGCACATTTTCACAAATGTAGCTGTCTACTCAAATATATTTGTGTCCTGTCTCTGGCTCATGTTTGTTGGCCAGATGCCTACCATCTTAGTGCCAATACAGCTGCTAGGTGGTATTTCAATCCTCAAATTCCAGAAGCTAGGCAATTTTACAAGTTACAACAGTTGCTTTTATTTCCAATTAGAGTTTTGTTGTGTTCTCACCGACAAGCTTTTATGCTTCCGCAGGACTAATTAGAGTTATCCTACAGTTTCCAGGACCAGCGAGTTGAGATAAGGCAGGTGCCTACGCGTGTACAGCCTGAAAACTCTGTTACAAGTAAATGGAATGGATCCATATGGCTACTCGGTAGAAAAAATGGCATGTCCTGTCGATTTTACCTTGTCTTTTCTTCGTCTCTGTGCTCATTTAGTGGTTATTTGTTTTCGTGCTGAATCTAGCAAAATGATGGGTGAGAAGGCCCTGCCTGCTCTTGCTGAAAAGTGTGCCCTATTCTTTCTCTTTATGCTCTAGATCATGCTCTTTGTTTCTCGGGTTCTGCATCCTATCGTCTGTACTCAGTTTTTCTATGATTATGTCTTAGTGTTCTGTTGCCCGTCTAGACAGGGGGAAAGGGAAATGCTGCCGTGCACGCTTCGTGGCGCTACACACCAGATTGTCTAGATAAGGTACGTGCGATAAATTTCATTTCTCACAAGCATCGTTCTTGTGGAAACAACACACCCATTTCATTGACTCCTCTTCTGTTCTTTTGCTCTGATATGTTCGCTGCCTTTAATAATCCACGAAAACTTCTACCTCTTTTGTTGATGTGTCGCACACCCTTCGGTTCCTGCATTTGATGTTGCAGCGTCAGGCTCTCCTTTGGTCATAGAGCACGAAGAACTTCCTATTCTGTATGGCACTATGTGCTTAGGTCTGTGTATGTATTTAGTCTGCTCTATGCGCCTTGGCAGTAGTGGGAACCCATGACCTCTATACCAATATTTATATAGATTCCTCGCTGGATATACCTCACAGATCGATGAACATGGTTGGGAGTCTTGGAAGCTCTATTATGCTGCGTAGACCTGTAATATGCAAGGCCAGCCCCTTATGCAGGGCTTTTGTATCAGTACAATTTACCTATGTGTGCAGCATTGTACTTT
>JADLZL010002482.1:0-168439 GCA_015844335.1 Chrysopogon serrulatus
TCTTTAGGCAATTTACAACATATTTTGATTCCAAAATATTTCAGGTAAAATATAAAGTTGATTAGTGATCTTGTCATAGTAAAACAGGTGCACATGTTCATGATTAAAACACCATTTAACATGAACTGAAACCAAAAAAGAGTTTAGGATGTACCCGGAGGTAGGGCCGGTGCCCGAGGCACCGGATGCGCCGTTCTCAACTGGACTAGGCATGCTAGTTGGTTGAGCTTGTTCGATGTAGTCAATCTAACTCGATGCAGTGGTGAGTCGATGCGGTGCAGTCACTCGAACGGCCTTCTAGACGTAATAGAACACGGGTGAGCGTCGCGCTATGCGCTCCCCAAAAACCTGACGCCCACCTATCCCAAGCAGGATCTCGAGGGGCGTGGTTCGGGAGGCCTGCTCTCGCAAGATCTGTGCTTGCAGATTCTCGCGATAGGAATACGAAGAAACACAACGACCGCTTGAGGAGGGTGAGAATGTGAGAATTGAGAGGAGTGTTGTGGTATGCCCACACAAGAGTATATATTCTCTCTCCAAGTATTAAGAGGTGCTATCTATTTATAGATGGAGATGACCCCTTGACAAAGTTGGCTTTCTCCTTGATGGTCAAGTAAGTTCCTTGCTTACCAAGTTACTTGATCAACAAGCAAACTACTTGGTCAACAAGTAAGTTCTTTCTTAACACTCAAGAAATTTAATTTGAGCCATATGACATGTCTTTACTTGATGAGAAAACATACCCCCTAGTAGGTTCAGTAACCCTCTCGATCAAGGGTGTCAAATTCAATTCGAATTTCTCGATCAAGTTCATTGAACTTGGCATACTAGTTCAATTCGAACTTGCCATACAAGTTCAATTCGAACTCGTCATACAAGTTCAATTTGAACTTTTTCAACCAAGTTCAATTTGGATTCCTCTCAATTCTCTAGCATTAGAAATGTGCCTTGCAATATTATTTGATTTAATTGAATTATCATGAGCCTAGCTCAATTAAATCCAACAATCCCCACCAAATATTTCAAGGCACACAAGAAATGCTCTCAAATCCACATTTGTTTTGATATACCAGTGTTTTGATGGAGACTGTTAAGTTGAACATCCATCTAGAATTAAGGTTACACTTATTCACAACTGAACAATGGACTATGCCTTGAATTGACAGTTTTGTGCAAATAAGCTTGACCAAAGTTCTTTACTGATACAAGGTTGCAAAAGCATTCCTGCTGTTTGGAGCATATAAGTCTTACTCTAGGCCTTTCATGAGTTTCTACAGATCACCCAAGCTCATAGACTATGACTAATAGTCAAACTCATATAGGTGTGTTCCTCTAAAGATGTTCTGTAGGATAACATCTTTGCTTCAAAGAAGCCACTCGGATCACATTAAGGTATAAACCAACCTGCCATACAGATAAGAAGAGAAATGCACCTCATTGGAATGAGCCTTTTACAAAGGTTCTCTTCTCTCAGTCAACCCATAGCTTGTTTCGCCATCCTACTTCACGGGATCTCCGATCACATAGAATAGGTTACCACTACAGAATGACTCATGTGGGTCTCAAGCCCAATTCCATAGATGCATTGTCTATCACATTACGTGAAAGACCCTTTGTGAATTGATCCGCCGGGTTCTTAGCCGTTTGGATATACTCCAAGGCTATCACTCCGGAGTTTCTCATTTTTCCTGACTGGACTTGACCGCCTTTTCACATGCCTTGATGACTTCATGTTGTCCTTAGAACTGTTCACCTTAATAATCACTGTTTGATTGTCACAGTTCATTAGGATAGCAGGTATTGGTTTTTCAACTACCGGCAAATCCATTAGGAGTTCACGAAGCCACTCAGCCTCAACAGTGGCCGTATCTAATCTTTGTGAGTTCTGCTTCCATAGTTGACCTCGTTAAGATGGTGCGCTTGCAAGACTTCAGAAACAAAGACCACCTCCAAGTGTGAATACATATCCACTCGTGGCTTTTATCTCATCAGCATCAGAGATCCAATTTGAATCACTATAACCCTCAAGTACCATTGGATACCCGGTATAGTGAATTCCATAACTCATGGTGCCTTTTAGATAGCGCATTACTCTCTCAAGAGCACACCAATGTTCATCTCCCGGATTTGAAACAAACCGGCTCGGTTGCTTTACAAAGAACGAGATGTCAGTCTTGTAGCACTAGCTAAATACATCAATGAGCCAATGATCCGAGAGTATCTCAGCTGATCTCTCATTATCCTTTTGTTCTTCCGTAGAATCATACTAGCATCATAAGGTGTTGGAGCAGGTTTACAGCTACTGTACCCAAAGCGACTTAGAACCTTTTCCACATAGTGAGATTGTAAAAGTGTAATCCCACCATCACCTTCTCTTACTAGTTTTATGTTTAGGATAACATCAGCCTCTCCTAAATCTTTCATCTCAAAATTTTGAGATAAAAATTTCTTGACTTCCTTAATCACATTAAGGCTTGTCCCAAAAATCAGTATGTCATCAACATACAAGCACAAGATCACTCCTTCTCCCCCACCATAGCGATAGTACACACACTTGTCAGCTTCGTTCGCAACAAAGCCAAAAGATGTCAATGTTCTATCGAACTTCTCATGCCATTGCTTAGGTGCTTGCTTGAGGCCGTACAAAGATTTCAATAATTTACACACCATTCCTTCTTGACCTTTTGATACAAACCCATCTGGCTGATCCATATAGATCTCCTCCTCCAACTCTCCATTTAGGAAAGCTGTCTTAACGTCCATCTGATGAACGAGAAGACCATGAGAGGCTGCCAAAGAGAGTAGTACTCGAATTGTGGTCAACCGAGCAACAGGTGAATAAGTGTCAAAGAAATCTTCCCCTTCTTTTTGGGTATAACCCTTGGCCACAAGCCTTGCCTTGTACTTTTCAATAGTACCATCAGACCTAAGCTTTTTCTTGAACACCCACTTGCACCCTACAGGTTTGCACCCATAGGGACGATCAACAACTTCCCAAGTACCATTAGACATAATAGAATCCATCTCACTCCTTACTGCTTCCTTCCAATAGTCAGCATCAGGAGATGAATATGCCTCTTCAATGGTTCTGGGTGTGTCATCCACGAGATATACAATGAAATCATCACCAAAAGACTTTGTAGTCCTTTGTCTCTTGCTCTTTCTAGGAGCTTCATTGTTATTCTCCTTAGGACTTTCTACAAGTATGGGTTCATTGTGTTTTATCGGCATGGGAGGGATATCATCTTTGATAGACTTTTGCCTAGATGGTCTTGTTTCATCTTTCATGGGAAAAATATTCTCAAAAAATGTAGCATCTCTAGATTCTATTATTGTACCGACATGCATATCAGGTACTCTAGATTTTATTATCAAAAATCTATAAGCAACACTTGTGTATAGCATAACCGGGGAAGACACAATCAACGGTTTTAGGTCCAAGCTTACGTTTCTTGGTTATTGGCACATTAACCTTCGCCAAACAACCCCAAGTCCGTAAGTAAGAAAGTGTAAGCTTTTTTTCTTCTCCCATTCCTCGAATGGAGTTATCTCTTTATTCTTTGTAGAAACACGATTTAGGACATGACACGCAAAGTCAATATTGCCTCACCCCACCATTCCTTTGAAAGTCCCATTTGTATCTAACATAGCATTAACCAAGTCGGTTAGAGTACGGTTCTTTCTTTCGGCAACCCCATTTGATTGAGGTGAATACGGAGGCGTCCTCTCATGAATTATACCATGTTCCTCACAGAATGAAGTAAAAACATTTGAGAAGTACTCGCCACCACGATCCGACCTAACACGTTTGATCTTTCTCTCAAGTTGATTTTCTACTTCAGCTTTATAGATTTTAAAGTAATTCAATGCTTCATCTTTTGATTTCAACAAGTAGATGTAACAAAATCTAGTGCAATCATCAATCAAAGTCATGAAATACTTTTTACCTCCTTTTGTCAACTCACCATTCATTTCACATAAATCGGAATGAATTAGTTCTAATGGTGCCAAGTCTCTCGCCTTAGCGACCTTTGTGAGGCTTGCATGGTTGTTTTGATTCAACACATACAAGGCACTTAGAACCTTTGACTATGGAAAATTTTGGAATTAAATTCAAAAACCGACTAACCGCATCATACAACCAAAGTTAATGTGACAAAGCCTTGAATGCCAAACATTAGGTTCATCAACATTAAGCACATGGTTCACAACATTATTACATCCGTCAGACAAAGACAAACGAAACAAGCCTCCACAATCATAACCTTTTCCAATAAAAGTCCCAAATTTAGACAATACACATTTATTGGATTCAAAGACTAATTTAAAACCATCTCTACACATTAGAGAGCCGGCCGACAAGATTCTTCTTGATGGAGGGTACATGCTGCACATTCTTCAACCGTCTTGTCTTTCACGAAGTAAACTTGGTCGACCGTACCAACTCCAAGAACACGAGCATGTGAACCGTTCCCCATCAATAAGGAGCAGGTCCCTCTGGCCTGATAAGAAGAAAATAAGGAAACATCAGCGCATACATGAGTATTAGCCCCGGTATCAACCCACCATTCTGGTGAATGACATACTTGAAAGAAGCGTAGGTAATAGATTACCGTACCTCAATGTTCCATCGGGCCTCGCTAATAACCATGTTGGCAGATTTCTTGTCCTTACGGTCCGGGCACTCACCAGCAAAGTGGTCCGGACTGTTACAGACGTAACAATTTCCTTTCCTTTTCTTCTTGAATTTGGTTGTTTGATTAGTCTTTGTTTGGTTCTGTGGTGGTTTGTTCTTCTTTTTCTTCTTGTGGGAGGTATTGAAATTCTTCTGTACCAAATTTGCGCTTGAAGTCCCAACAATTTTACCGCGTGTGTCTTTTGCCCTCGCTTTCTCCTCAACATCAAGAGTTCCAATGAGACCAGCAATGCTGAACTCCTGCCTCTTGTGCTTTAGAGATGTGGCAAAATCCCTCCAAGAAGGTGGCAGCTTTGCAATAATGCCTCCTGCCACAAACTTATCGGGCAACATACACGAGAATTGTTCGAGTTCCTTAGCTAGTGCCTAAATATCATGGGCCTGTTCCACTACAGAACGGTCTTCAACCATTTTGTAGTCATAGAACTGTTCCATGATATATAGCTCACTACCAAAGCATCGAAACACCAAACTTTGCCTCAAGTGCATCCCACAAATCTTTGCGGATGGTAGCGACAAATATACGTCCACAAGATTTTCAGCTAGAACACTTATGACGGCGCCTCGAAACAGGTTATCAGCCGCTAGGAACATGCTCTCTTCCTCTGAAGTGAGCGGTCCCATAGGCTTCCCATTTGCGACGTGCATAATGTTCATAGCTGTCAACCACAAAATGACTCTATCGCGCCATCGTTTGTAATTTGAACCATCAAAAGGATTTGGCTTGATTGATGCAGCAAAACCAGTGACAGAAAATTGCTTATCAGGATTTTGGATTGTTAGATCTTTAGGCAATTTACAACATATTTTGATTCCAAAATATTTCAGGTAAAATATAAAGTTGATTAGTGATCTTGTCATAGTAAAACAGGTGCACATGTTCATGATTAAAACACCATTTAACATGAACTGAAACCAAAAAGAGTTTAGGATGTACCCGGAGGTAGGGCCAGTGCCCGAGGCACCGGATGCGCCGTTCTCAACTGGACTAGGCATGCTAGTTGGTTGAGCTTGTTCGATGTAGTCAATCTAACTCGATGCAGTGGTGAGTCGATGCAGTGCAGTCACTCGAACGGCCTTCTAGACGTAATAGAACACGGGTGAGCAGTCGCGCTATGCGCTCCCCAAAAACCTGATCGCCCACCTATCCCAAGCGGGGGATCTCGGAGGGGCGTGGTTTGGGAGGCTGCTCTCGCAAGATCTGTGCTTGCAGATTCTCGCGATAGGAATACGAAGAAACACAACGACCGCAGGAGGAGTGAGAATGTGAGAATTGAGAGGAGTGTTGTGGTATGCCCACACAAGAGTATATATTCTCTCTCCAAGTATTAAGAGGTGCTATCTATTTATAGATGGAGATGACCCCTTGACAAAGTTGGCTTTCTCCTTGATGGTCAAGTAAGTTCCTTGCTTACCAAGTTACTTGATCAACAAGCAAACTACTTGGTCAACAAGTAAGTTCTTTCTTAACACTCAAGAAATTTAATTTGAGCCATATGACATGTCTTTACTTGATGAGAAAACATACCCCCTAGTAGGTTCCGAACCCCTCGATCAAGGGTGTCAAATTCAATTCGAATTTCTCGATCAAGTTCATTGAACTTGGCATACTAGTTCAATTCGAACTTGCCATACAAGTTCAATTCGAACTCGTCATACAAGTTCAATTCGAACTTTTCAACCAAGTTCAATTTGGATTCCTCTCAATTCTCTAGCATTAGAAATGTGCCTTGCAATATTATTTGATTTAATTGAATTATCATGAGCCTAGCTCAATTAAATCCAACAATACAAGCATTATATTATCTACAAGTAATTGGTTGGTTGGTCGATGACTATAGCTAGTCTGTGTGTAGTGTCACAGACGTTCAGTAGAGCAGCTCTCTCTAACCGCACAAGCACACAAAACATTATTGGATCGGACATCCCAGCTTGTGTGCCAAACAAACAACATAACAATTACGAAATGGAATGGATAAGCAATGCACGCCGTGATTTACGAGAAATATGGTAGAATACCCATCGTCGAGGAGTAGATGACAGAAAGATAGATAGCCTACGACGGACGGCAGGGAAAGAACGTAGCTAACGGTCGGTGATAACGACTCCATCCACTGCCGTGCAGGTCTAATCTTGGCGCGGCGGTGCATCACGGAAAGTACGTTCACCGGCCGGTGGGTTAGCATTGCCAAATCCAAATGCAATGCCATTCTATGCCGCTAGTCGTGCATTGAAGATTAGTATGAAATATCTAGCCAAGGTGAGCAGGGTTGATGAACAAGAGGTGTGGTCTAGTTGTTTAGGGGGAATTCAGCAAGAACATGGGAGGAACAGCTCAGGGGCTGACTCGTGGCGCCATTTATTAATCCGCTTCGATTCAACGAAGTTTGCATTGTTGGCGTCCAACTGGCCTGTTGGCTGTTGCTAGGATAAGTTTAAATTTGTTAGCACCTGATGATGCTTAAGAGTACTTTGACACACAAAATGGACTCTGCCTACCGATCGACAGTGGCGGATCTAGGATTTTAGATCAGGGTATGCCTTTTCAGGATTTTCATATACAATTTGGTAATTCAATAGGTAATAACCATAGAATTTGCATTGTGATTCAGTATAGATGCACTAAGTAGCAGGATCAAACTTAAATTCAAAAATTAAGTTAAAACCATTAAATACAATAAAAATAGTTCAAAAAAAGCCATACCAATAGTGCGGCCGTGCAGACCGAAGACGTGTGAAATGGGGAATCAAGACGGACAAACGGTGAGCCTCCGATCTGGCATCCAGGGCAGAGCGGAGATGGCGAGCCTCCGAACGATCCGGCATCCATGGCAGAGCAGAGGCGGCAGGATCACCATCACGCATCAGGGCGGCGTGTTCCGTCTTCTCTGACTGAGGCCTCGTTTAGTTCCATGCAAGTTTCACCTAAAGGTTCAAGTTTTTTCCACTCTCTCTCCATCACATCAATTTCTACCCATATATATGGAGCATTAAATGTTAGTGAAAAAAATAACTAATTACACAGTTTTGTTGTAAATCACGAGACGAATCTTTTAATCCTAGTTGGGCCACGATTGGACAATATTTGTCAAATACAAACGAAATGCTACAGTTACAACTTTTTCTAACCGTTTGCATCTAAACAAGGCCTGAGTCTTCCGTTCTCTCCCTCTGAATGATCGAGTTAGATTTGGATTAGAAAATGCTAGAAAGGAAACGTCTCGGCGTACGTATTGCCGTATTAGACGTATATTCTTGCCAGCTTTGCCGCGTCCGCATGGACGTTGGGCCGCACCTTCGCATCACATGGGCCTCCCGTGTGGCCGTGCCCCGTGATGGCGTGAACGTCATCTGGTAAGTTTTTTCCTTTTTCTTCAAACACAGATGTATATAGTCGTATATGTATACTACTACGCTTGCTGGACTCGCAGGGTATGCCGGTGCATACCCGGCATACCCTGTGGCTCCGCCACTGCCGATCGAGAGTAAGTTAGTGGAGATTCCTAGGCACAGCAATCATATAGATCATTCCATGCATGGACCATGGCGGTGTGGTTTGTGTGCAGCTACTTGCTTGCTTGAATGTCTGATCCATGAGGCGGTCAGGTCGGCCGGGCCAGATAGCTAGACGTTGTCTATTTACAAACGTTGTGTATGGGTCGTGGCATCATCGAACGGTTTATTTATCAAATGATGAAATAGGCATGTACAGTATAACTAGGAATGTGACCCGCGCAAATAGAGCGGAAAACTAATCACTAGATTTTGTAACTTGAAAACATTTTTTTGGAAAATATTTTCTCAGCATGCCCAGCTACACTGAACCCATAGTACAACAATCATCAATTGCTTCCTTAGCTCAAATGTATCCCCTATTCCTTTTTATTCCACTTCTATCCCATGGTTGTGTAATTGTAATTTCTAATATGGTTAGATCAAAGCAACCTTCAATTCTTAGGCAAGGTCTCAACAAAATTAAATTTCCAATTGTTTGTCCCTCTTGTAATTTGAATTTATAATAACATTATACTTTACTTATGGGTCCGTGGTTGTCCCCTCCCACCCAAAAACATCAAAAGATTCACCATAATAACGACATAGTTTTTCTCAAGTCTGGTGGAGTAAATGTTGCCCCAAACAATCGCCAAATAGCCGCTAGTTGGCCCCTATCATCAACAAATATTCACTGCACACAATCATTTCAAAAATAAATAGTGGAACAAGTACTGACCAATGAGCTCTTGATTTCTATCCTTCAAGCTGTGGTCGCTAACCGCATTGGTGTCGCACTGCAATAGCTAGATTTCGTCGTACCTAGCGAGGCTCTACCACATGCAGTCATACTATATTAACCAGTTTCATAGATGATAAAACAACATGAACAGAGGTATTGCCTATGCCCATGTGCACATGTGCCTCTGCACACACGTCTCTATAAAATAAACAACCCCTATAACTAGCTTTAAAAAAATCCATATGACAATGTTACAGTGTTGGTGGCTATATGTGGTAATGAGTCCTTAGGCAAGATCTGTAGCACCAGTCTTGTTGAAGACGAAGCGACCCGCCTTAGCAAGGGCGAATCTAGTGAAGCAGCGGGGTTCGAGCCCTTGTCGTTGTCGAGCTCCTAAGGCCCCTCTTGAACCTCTCCATTAAATATCCACCATGGTTATCTGTCTAGGAGGGCTAATCTCCAATATGGAGGTTGACGTCGACTTCAATCATGACTTGGGCAAGGAGGTCCATTTATCCGCATTCCCACTTAGCTTGGTGGTGTCTAAATTCAGCCCAACAAGCTCATGTGTTCACCTACTTGTCCCAATCTGAATAAACACAACATCACAACTAGAGATGTAGTTAGGATATCCAGTGAACCTGCTGATTGGCTTAATTTGTGGGTTGTTTGCAGCAACCCACAATATTGAACATATATGCCGTTTTGTGAGCTAGCATACATGCATCTCTAGCCACCCCTCCCTCTTTTCTCCGACCTCTTTTCCTGACTCCTAACTTGACTCTGGATTGATGGCAGCTAGTCTAGCAATGTGTCTATGAAGCGGCTGAGGTAGAGGTGGGGCCGTGGGGGTTGAAGCTGCATGTCACGATCCAGGTTTCACCAAATTATGTAAAATAGGGCTTAGATTTACTGAGCTTGGGTCTATGAAACTACATGTCCGAAAGTTTTAACATGTATATATGGAGCCTCTTAAGGGTGAGGTGGGGTTGGGGTAGGATGATAGCGGATCTGGCACAGCGGAGTCGATAGAAGTTTCAATGGTGCTAGATCCTTATATAGTTCTTTGGCTGGCTGCCTGTGGTGGTTGTCCCCTCCCCTTTCTATTGAAACCGAGCCATGTCAAGCTCATAAATATTTTTACTTCTTCCAATTGCTTTTTTTAAAACATTATAAATAACAACTTTTGTGAGTCCTTTAAGCCAACGATTCTCTAAGGAAATATTTGGAGAATTGCAATTCATCAAGAAATATTTTACTTGCTATTACAAGCATGGAGTAGCAAGGTAACAGATAAAGAAATATGCATTGTAGTGGAAACAAAAGAATACAGGAATATGCAAAAAAAAAAAAAAAAGCAGATCACACGATTTAAGCGCTCAAGAACGTTTTTTGAAAATAAATGCTAACTGATGCATGAGAAATGAAACCCAATGCAACTAGTTGACGAGCCGGCAGTTTGTCCTGATCTCGCCGTTGGTGCCAGTCTTGACACCGATGCTGGCCATCTTGACCATGGCCGCCTTGAACTTCTGCTCCCACAGCCCCGGGACGAAGGCGTTGAGCACCACCGACGCCGCCGTCTGCGAGGACTTGAGAAGCGCCGCGTCCGACGTGAAGAGCACGTTGCGGGTCAGCACGTTCTTGTAGTACTGGTTGTCCAGCGCGTCAGGCGTCACGGCGTCCTGCACCACGGTGTTGTCGGTGGAGGCGTTGGCAGGGCACTGTTGCCGCAGCGACGCGGCGAGCACGGGGTTCATGTCGGAGGTGGACGAGTTAAGGCGGCCGTCGTTGACGAAGGACGAGCAGTGTGAGCGGCCGACGGTGTGCGCGCCGGAGAGCACGACGAGGTCGTTGACGTCGAGCCCCTTGGCGGCGAAGCTGGCGATCAGTTGGGAGAGGTTGAAGAAGGGCGGCGGCAGGTTCTGGAGCGCGTCGTTGGACAGGGACACGCGGCCGTCGCGGCGCCCCGCGGGCATCGGGAAGTCGGCCCAGTATGCGCCACCGCCGCCGAGGACGACACTGGCGTCTCGCCCCGCGAAAGCAACGACGTCGGCGCAGGAGACCGTGCCTGGGCATGCGGCCTCGAGCGCCTTCTTGGCGTCGTCGATGACCTCGAAGCCGCGCAGGCTGGGGTTGTTTGGCGGCGACAGCTTCTCCGGCTGCGGGTTGGCCGTGGTCGGGTCGAGGAGCACGGAGGCGTCGCAGCCCTGGACGAAGCAGTCGTGGAAGAGCATTCGGATGAGGCCTGCACCGATGCCTGGGTTCTGCTGCACCGCCTTCGTCACGACGCCCCTCACGATCGCTTCGGCGTTCGGGCACGTGTAGCTGTAGAAGCCAATGGCCAGGCCGGCGCCGCCGCTCGGGGTCGGCGTCGGCGTCGGGTTGGGGTAGTAGCCGTAGCCGTCAGCATGGCAGCATGTCATGACCGAACACAGCAACGCAAGTGATGTCAAAGCAGCAAGCCTGGCCATCGTTGCTACTGTGTGTTTGTGTATAGTATACACGTGTGTGTTTCTGCCGTACGTGTGTGAACAGTGTGAATGTGAGATCGAGGTTGCTCGAGAGCTAGTGCGCTAGTGCTTTGGTGCAGTGCAGGAAGTGGTGATGCTTCAAAGCTGCTGGCTGGCATGTGTATTTATAGTCGTCGGCCGGACGAATGGAGACGACGATCACGGTGGTTGGTTGCTTGGATGAATGTATTTGTGCGCTAGATATCGATCGGCTGAGTTCATCTGCTCAATGTCAGCGATCAAGCAGCAATGATCGATACATAGGAGACAAATAAACAGAGCTCATCACCAGTTGACTTGCCCCAGTTGAAAATTGATGCCGACCAGCTTAAACGCGCAACGGTCTCATACTCTCATCTCATTATTGGCCTCATCAAACGAATGAGACGGGAATTAATAACAATGAGTGAACCAAGATAATAGGTTTTAGTAGCTTGGTTTGGCTGTCTGTCTTTTTCAGTGTTTGTTTTTTTTTTTTCCAGTTGGCTTAATTAGTCGACTTTAGTAGATTTTGTCTTCGTCCCCTAGGGTTTTTGTTTTGCTTGATTTGTACAGTTTTTCTCTTTCTATCGTCTAATAAAACTTGCGGCAAAGTTTTTGCCGTCCTTTCTAAAAAAAATATTGGATATGTACAGCTGTCGCTTTGCAAATTTAATTTCCGTAGATAGTACGGTAGATATATATAGTGTACTACTACTATAGAACATTATCTAGAAGAATTTGCATAGGCTGTTATATAGTCTTGTTTATGATGGCCTATGTGTTTAGTTGGTAGATGACTGTGTGGTGTCGGAGAGACCTCCAGAACTCTCTTCTGTAACTGGACACCAAGTACACAAAACATTGGACACCAGCTTGCATTGTGTGCCAAACTTCCAGCATTATTACATAGTTACGAACGGAATGAACTAACGGTCGGTGATAACGACTCCATTTACATCTACTGATTGATGACTAGTATAGCGCTGATTGCTGAAACAACAGCAGGCCTAGCTATTCCCGCGGACATTTGATAGTGGTAGTGCGCTTGATGTGAGACTAAGGAATCAGTGCTAAGTCCCAAAGGTCGGCCATAGTCTACCCACTTCTTAAGAAGTTAAAATTTACAGACGTTTTAGTTAAATAAGGATATTGTTGTATACGTTCAGAAAATATACAAATGTTCGCCTAGGAAACCTATTGTAACATATAAAAAAACAGAGGGAGTATGTATGTAGAAGTCTAGAAGAGCTAAAAATGTGTATATCTGGAGAGGAGCTCGAACGCTGGAGGTGGAACTTCCGGTGTTTGTTGGAATAATAATAGGGGGTGTTTGGCACTGCTCCACAAACTCTGCTCCACAAACTCCATCGTGGAACAGCTCCATAAAAACCTGGAGTTTGTGGAGTACCTCTTTAGGTGCTCTCACAACTCCACATTTTTTTCTAGAGTTGCGTGTATGGAGCTGAAACCGTTTGGCAAAAAAACATGGAGCAGAGCTGAAAAACGTGGAGCGGAGCAGTCCCAAACACCCCTGTGTTGGTCGAGTTGTTTAGGGGAAATTCCGCCAGAACATGGGAGGAAAAGAACCGCTCGTTGGTTGACTTGTGACGCAATTTAATCCGCTTCGTTTCAGCGCTGTTGCTAGGATAAGTTTGTTTGCACCTGATGCTGAGGACTTTAGAGACAGAAAATAGATTCGCGTACCTATCAGAGTGGAGATTCCTCGGCAATCATATTCCAATGTACCATGGCGCGGTTCTGTTTTTGCAGCTACTAGTAGCTGTGCAGTGTCTGATCACACACGTCTAGACAGACGTCGTATGTTGACCCACATAAATAAATAGTGTGGGTACTGGTAGCTAGTATTTCTCCCTTAGAAAATATTTTTGGAGGAAGCTTTTTCCTTACTTCCCAACTATATCCAATTGAACGTACGAAATGCATACAATTATCATGGATCGATTCCTTAGCTTAAATGTCTCTCTCTTATTTCTTTTTATTCTACTTTTATTATCCGGTGGCGGAAGGATTTAGGTACCCTTGCATGGTGAGCTCAATACAATCACCGTCCAAGTCTCTCCAATAATTGTTCGGCCCACTTGTAAATTGAAATTTATTAATTACCTTGTTCCTTACTCATCGTCATCAGACTCTTCACAAAGCTAGGTTGCTCATGTCTATTAGAACCATTGCCCACATATATACTCCCTCCGTATAGGAATTAGATATCGTTTATGATAGCGACACGGTCTTCAACGTATAACTTTAACTTCATATTTTTATAAAAATACTCATCACAAAGTAATCTAAGGTACATATTGTACCTTCTAGGAGGTAATATCTCAAATCAATCTCAGCCGTTGATATATCAGATTTTATAAATTTTTAATACATTAAAAAATTCAGAAAAACAAAAAAACCATCGTATTTTCATAACAATACGAGGAGAAAAATCTCGAATCCTGTATATGCGCATGGGAGGGGAGGGAAATCCGGGAAGAATTATCGCTAATCACGGAGAAACGGAAGGGCGAAACTTTCCCTCGGGCGCGCCCAGACGCATGCAGGGCGGGAAGATACTTCGGCAATGGCCGCGTTCACGGGACCAATCCTCAAGTTTCCATCGCCCGTCGAACCCAATGTGCACGTACACATGCCAGCCCGTAGTGCACCTACAAGCTACAACTACATGCATGCGCGCGCACCTGCGTACATGTTGTCACGTACAAAAGTACAAGCTAGCTAGCAACACGTACATGTACAGGCTATCACTTTGTCACGTACACATACAAGCACAAACACATCACGTACACGTACTGACAACACGTACACACACTAGTATGAACAAGTACTAGCAACACGTACACGCACACTAGTATGAAGAACAACACACGTACAAGTACACGCACACACCGGTACACATACAAAATCAAGTATGGAAAAAGATTTACGATATCAATCAAGAGATCATGCATGCATCAACCAAATCTTGTTTATATCTAAACTTTTCTTATTTATCCTATTTTATAAAATAAAAATTAAATAAATATACATTTCATCTATTACCTCCTAGGAGGTAATAGGCGACTGTGACTGTCCGATCAAAATAAATAGACGGCTCACAGTCATTTGTATGTACCGCAGCAAAGCCCTATATTTATACTTTTATAAAAAATATTTTTTCACATTTTTGAACTCAACAACTTAAAAGTTATTCATGATTTATATTTTCAATGTTTGACTCAAATCTTATCCAAAATGACATCTAATTCCTATACAGAGAGAGTAGTTTCCAATGTTCTATTCCACCTTCTCTTCTCCGATCATGCGCATATATAGGATTTATAGTGCCCTTTTGGGATGCCATTGATCATTTGCTCACTTGGGAGACTTTTTCTTCGAAATCTTTCACCAATCAATTAAATTGTACTCATATGATTAGCAGATAAACCCAAAACAGTCGTTAGCACCGACCGTCAGTTTCTCTCCTTGTACCGGCACCTCAGATCAGCACCCTATACCATATGTACACTCTTCGTAAATCACGGCGTGTAATGTAATAATGATAGATATATCGGCTCTGCAGCTTGCGTTATATGGTCTCTAGTTCTTCTCCTTTTCGTGAAGAAATGGAGTGTTAGACAGTAGACGTACGGCCCATGGGCTTGCCATGACCGGCTCCCCTAATGGCCTATATGTAATCACTGAACATGTCCATTGATGGTAATCTAAGTATTATCTAAACCCTAATACTCTTTCATGGTCCTCCAAGCGTCAGGCAACAGTATCCCGTTCGAGTGCTGAGGCTGAGTATCGCGCCGTTGCAAATGGTGTCGCAGAGGCTTGTTGGCTGCGTCAGTTGCTTGGTGAGCTTCGCTGCCCTCTCCGCAGAGCTACCATCGTTTATTGTGACAACATCAGTGCCGTTTATCTCTCCTCCAATCCAGTCCAGCATCAGCGTACCAAACATGTTGAGATTGATCTACACTTTGTTCGTGAGCGTGTTGCCCTTGGCGAAGTTCGTGTGCTGCATATTCCTACCACGTCGCAGTATGCCGATATCTTCACCAAAGGACTTCCGTCATCAGTGTTTACAGAGTTCAGGTCCAGTCTTAATGTTCGCTGTGCTCCCAGTGCAGACTGTGGGGGTGTGTTAGACAGTAGACGTACGGCCCATGGGCTTGCCATGACCGGCTCCCCTAATGGCCTATATGTAATCACTGAACATGTCCATTGATGGTAATCTAAGTATTATCTAAACCCTAATACTCTTTCATGGAGCTCTTCTCCATACGAGGACGAGTCCAAATAAAGGACGGGCACTTGATTGACCTGACAACTAAAATTATTGGCAAGCAAGCTATAGGAAGAATCTCCAACTTATACTCTGGTTACTGTCTAAACCGTTCATCATTCTAGCTTAATAATTACACAAAGTCTTGAAGCTAGCTAGCATGGACAACCATGCAAAGTACTCATCATGCATATATATCTATCTGTCTGTCTGTCTCCGGCCGGTTCCCACCAACAAAAGTTAATTCAGTCCAATGAGATACCTACAACGTTCTTCAGACGGAGCAAAACAAATTGCATGTACCACACAAAGTCAACCGTCCTGTGAGTACGTCGTAGTTGTGCCACCCATGTTTTTCGCTGGCATTGAACTAAACAACTGTGCCGACCAGACCACACACATTCTTTCTTCCAATTCTTATTTTCTTCTTCCTAGGACGACGTGCGCCCATACGTCGACTATAAATAGACGTGCGAACCGGCAGCAAGCTCTCATCCATCACTACTCACTTCACCTTCATCTTCATCTATCCTTAGCTTCTTCCCTCTCAGCTTCAGCTAGCTCTCTCCCTGTTAGTGTACTGTCTGCTAGCTCTTCGTCGGTCTCTCATGGCTAAGCTGCTCGCTGTTACGACGATGACGGCCTTGCTCCTGCTGCTCGGTACAGTGATCACATGCCGAGCTGACTATGGCTCCGGTTACCCCAGCCCGACGCCGACGCCGACGCCGACCCCTTCCCCACCTCCTAGTGCCAGTGGCCTCGCCGTGGGCTTCTACAACAGCTCGTGCCCGGACGCCGAGAACATCGTGAGGGGCGTCGTCCAGAAGGCAGTGCAACAGAACCCTGGCATTGGTGCAGGACTCATTCGAATGCTCTTCCACGACTGCTTCGTCCGGGTACATTTTATTTCTTGCATTGTAGCTAGTATTATATATTCCGTGCACGTCCCTGCTCTGCTAACTACGGTTTTACGCGTACATTTTAATTTATTTCAGGGGTGTGACGCGTCCGTTCTCCTGGACAACAGCACGGCGAACCCGGACCCGGAGAAGCTCTCGCCGCCCAACAACCCCAGCCTGCGCGGCTTCGAGGTCATCGACGCGGCCAAGGCGGCGCTCGAGGCCGCCTGCCCGGGCACGGTTTCCTGCGCCGACGTCGTCGCTTTCGCGGGGCGCGACGCCAGTGTCGTCCTCGGCGGCGGTGGCGCGTACTGGGCCGACTTCCAGATGCCCACGGGGCGCCGCGACGGCCGCGTGTCCGTGTCGAACGAGGCGCTCCAGAACCTGCCGCCGCCCTCCTTCAACCTCTCCCAGCTCGTCGCCAGCTTCGCCGCCAAGGGGCTCGACGCCGACGACCTCGTCGTCCTCTCCGGCGCGCACACCGTCGGCCGCTCCCACTGCTCCTCCTTCGTCAACGACGGCCGCCTCAACTCGTCCACGTCCGACATGAACCCCGTGCTGGCCGCGTCGCTGCGCCAGCAGTGCCCGGCCAACGCCGCCACTGACAACACCGTGGTGCAGGACGCCGTGACGCCTGACGCGCTGGACAACCAGTACTACAAGAACGTGCTGGCCCGCAACGTGCTCTTCACTTCGGACGCGGCGCTCCTCAAATCGTCGCAGACCGCGGTGTCGGTGCTGCGCAACGCCTTCGGACCGGGGCTGTGGGAGCAGAACTTCAAGGCGGCCATGGTTAAGATGGCCAGCATCGGTGTCAAGACCGGCGCCGACGGTGAGATCAGGACCAACTGCCGGGTCGTCAATTAATTAGTTGCATTGGATTGGATTTCTCATTCATCAGATAGCTTTTATTTATTTTCGAAACGTTTACACGCTTGAGCAGAAATCGTGTGAGCTGCATTGTTTTGCATATTTCTGTATTCTTATTCTTTTCCAAATGCATATTCTGTATCTGTTCCTAATTACTATCCCACCCTTGTAATACTAAGTAAAATATATTTTTTGATGAATTGCAATTTCCTAAATATTTTCGGTAAACATTTCTTGAGCAGAAATCGTGTAAACTTCTTTGTTTTGCGATTCTGTATCCGTTCCTTTACTGCCCCACACGTGTAATAGCATGTAAAATATTTCTTGATGAATGTCCATTTCCCAAATATTTTGAATAAAGTACTTCAACGGTGTCCATAAATTTGTGCGACTGTGTCCTCCTCCGAGTCTCTAAAATCACAAATTACTAATTTAGGTTTTCAAGCTTGTTTATTTGTGTTATCTGAGTCTCTAAACTTACTACTACAAAATTAACCTTCAATACCGATCAGCTTTTTCTGCTGGTCCATAACTTGAAAGTCTAAGAATAATTGGGATCCTAGCTAATGATTCGACGGTGAGGTCATTATCACTTACAGTTCACTTTTTTGGATTCTAATATATGTCTAGGTCGACGCACGACCAATCCAAACGAGCCTAGACTCATGCACGTATATATGCTGATGTGACATACTGACATCTATGATCAGTAAAGTTAGCATACGTTTAGACAATCTTGAAAATTTTGTTCTATTTTCATTTTTTGCTCCGCCTCTAGCTTTATGGATATTTATTTGGAAACATTTATAGAAATATTTAGAGACGTTTATACAGGAAACTGAAACATGAATAGCGGAACAGGTCGATAGTGTGCTGTTAAAAGAGCTTAGAGATCGAGTTCACTCATGTTGAGCCCCTTGGCCCGGAAGGCTGGAAACTGGCGACCCGACAAGCCAGCAATGGACGGCGCACGGCGACGAGCACGAAGTCAAGCGCCTCAACGGCGAGGGAATGGGCCGACTTTGGTTTCCACAATACGATGGGCCGCTTGGGATGCACTGGAAAATGTGGCCCAGTGACTGATTCTTTCTACGGATTGGGCTGCAAGTTTTGAGCCTCAGATTGAGCTCTTTTTTTTCCCCTGTCAAGCACTTATACCAAAAAAAATCACATGATTTGTTAGACCATGTCAAGAAAAGAATGGAATGCAATGTATTTTTTCTTTAATATAACCGATAGCTCTCCTTTCCGGTTCTTCAAAAAAATCAGATGGTCGTTTGTTTCAAACAGATTTTTTTTTTTGATGCATATATATGTTTTGAACTTGAAGCCTATTTATAAATTTCAAAAAAAAACTTGAGGCCTATAAATATATATATATGCTAATGCAGATGAGATTAGTATCGATCCTTCCATCTTCTATAACAAATTAAGTGGCAAGCCAAAAACACAACTTCATAAGGGAATTTATTTTATTCCTTTTGTGAAGGCTTATATTAAAGTCATTTATCAAAACCAGCAGATTCATCCTGAAATGAAACTGCAACTAGAAAATGTGCTTCTCTGTTCTGATGAAACAAAAAGGACACATGGTACTAGTTGACGACGCGGCAATTCTTCCTGATCTCGCCGTTGGCGGCGGTCTTGACCTCGATGGCGGCCATTTTCACCATGGCCTTGGCGAACTTCTTCTCCCACTTGCCGCTGATGTACGCATTCCGGATGACCTTGGTCGCCGTCTGCCTCGACGTCAGCAGCGCCGCGTCGGAGTTGAAGAGCACCTTGTGCCGGAGCACGTTCTTGTAGTACTGGTTGTCCATCCTGTCGGGGGTGACGACGTCCTGCACCACCGTGGGGTCGTCGGTGAAGTTGGGACTGGCCAGGCACTGCTGCTTGAGCACGGCGGCGAGGCGAGGGTTCATGTCGGAGGGCGGCGCCGAGATGCGGTCGGAGAAGGAGGAGCAGTGGGAGCGGCCGACACTACGGGATTTCAGTTCTTTGCCGAGTGCCTGAGGCACTCGGCAAAGGGCAAAAAACACTCGGCAAAGGCTTTTTGCCGAGTGTAGCTCGGCAAAAAGCTCTCGGCAAAGCCTCCGACGGCAACGGGCTCTTTTGCCGAGAGCCTTTTCGGGCACTCGGCAAAGGCTTTTGCCGAGTGCCACCGAGGCTCTCGGCAAAGAAAAGTTGCCTTGACGGCGGCACGTAAAAAACGGACGGCGGCTTTGCGAAAGTGCCCGCCCACGTGGCACTCGGCAAAAAATAATTTTTTTTGAAAATTCTTTGCCGAGTGCCTCCCACATGGGCACTCGGCAAAGAATAATTTTTTTTTTGAAAATTCTTTGCCGAGTGCCTCCCACATGGGCACTCGGCAAAGAATTTTTTTTTTTTTGAAAATTCTTTGCCGAGTGCCTCCCACATGGGCACTCGGCAAAGAATTTTTTTTTTTGAAAATTCTTTCTTTGAGTGCCTCCCACATGGGCACTCGGCAAAGAATTTATTTTTTTTAAAAAATCCTTTACCGAGTGCCTCCTATGTGGGCACTCGGAAAAAGAGGTAATTCTGTTTTTTAAAAAATTTCTTTGCCGAGAGCGGTGACAACAAAGACTTTCGGCAAATAAGGCCACTTTGCCGAGTGGCTTGGTCACCGCACTCGGCAAAGTGACCATTTTTTTTTAATTTGTTTTTCCGTTAAATCACAAAGCACACACGAGTATATATATCACATACACAGTACACATATCACATAAACATCACATAAATCACATCCACAAAGACATCCACAACACATATATCACAACCACATCACATATATCAAATCCGATCACTTAATCCGATCACATCCCGACAATATTACAAATTGGAGGGAGAAGTTACAGATTGGGCTAGATCCATGGGAATAAAAGCTAGCAATTTAGTATGACACACGTGACACTTATGTATGAAAAGAAAATCAATTATGACGTGTATTGCAGGCATCTTATAGTAACAAACAAATAAAAGTCTAAATTTGAATATAACCAGTACATAGGCTTAGAAACATTTTTAGAAAACAGCCATGTGCCATACTTTTATGAAATAAAACCTAAAAAGGCAATCCAATAGTGAGCATATTTAATCTGCATTAAAAAAAAATTGTAGATATACATTGAGCATCAAATGTGTCACAAATCTGTTGGTAATTATAGTAGATTGCATTTTCTTAGGCTATTTAGTGTCATTCGTTAGGCAACCATGTTTTTTTCTGAATAGGCAATTTAGCCCATTCTTACTAATCAACATAGAAAGTAGGGGGTCCGGAGAAAAAGCACAGCAAGCATTTATTCTAAAAAAACAAGTATAGAGTCTATGTTCATTTGCAACCCTAGCTCCACCCTCAACCCCTGTTTATTTGAGAAAAAATATCAAGCATAGACAAAAGTGATATGACAAAAACGTTTGTTTTTGTATCACGCCCGTAAATGAATTCGAGCAAAAGCCAAGGTGATTAAATCAAAACTATTTTTTCTACACAGCCATGTTACCTTAATAACAGAACTAGAAATGGTAAAAGACAGCAAAAAGCTATGGATTGGCATCATCAATGGCAGGTCACTAAAAATGCTAAAGCCAGGACATAAAAGTGCTAACCTAAAATGAACAAATTACTTACTGATTTAGCATAAGTTGCCTCTAAAATAAAATATGTGGGTTCACCACAAATTGCAAGGATTAGGCATTGAACTAGCATGATGAAGAAAGCTATGATCCATGAGTGATACTGTACTAATAATTCACTAAATTGGTCATTTCTTTCCAACAAATTTAGAATGCAGCTTTGCAGCAATTCATCATCTCATTCCTGCTCCTTTTATTAGCATGGGCAGTCGGGCTTGCCTTTTGAAATTAAAGACATTTTATATAGCAAAGAATACAGGTTACTTGAGGTTTGGAATGATAAGACAAGTACATATACTGATCAGGCACGGGGTTATGTTTAAGAAAAAGTATGGATTTGCTATCGTGTATTTTTTCCTTAAAAATAAACAAGAAAGGGCAAGAACTTACGGTGGATGAATTCTATGGCTTGAGAAATATCCTCGAGTGAAGGTGCAAAGAGGTAATCTCTTGTTGGAATTACCAGGTGCTCAATCTGATTGGCCTGGTAAAAGAAAGCATGTGTTGTTATTTTTACATGTTTTCTCATTGCATGCGCACAACAGTTCAGTTGGGTAACCTGAACTCTAAACCAACGTAATATACATGCAAAAGGATAGACTTGGCCAGTGCAGAATCTCAAAATAAGTAGATAATGGAGTCCAGAGGGTCCTAACATGGCAACTCTAATTTTAAACGCAAATGGAGTCACATGACTAGCATTAAATGGAATAGTTACCTGGTATAAAGATGTTGGGACAAGAGTTTCATAAGGTTCATTCAACGTTACAACCCCTCGAACTCTAAGTCGCTTCAATCTTGGAACATCACTTGGAAAAGGAACAACGCCAAGCAAAAAATAAACTGGATGGAGATCAGAAAAAGATTAGGCAGTGGCATTTCAGAGTGCACACATTCTTATGATACATAATTAAAAATTTAGAATACTAGGTTGTGCGAAGTCTGAAGAAAAATGAAACAATTAATAACACGAATCAAGCACTCAAGGTTTGCTACTCCCTGTGAAGGCGGGGCTCCGGGGCCCTAGGCTTGTGGATATTCATCCTTAGTGCTAAATCATATACCAAATACTAAGGGCTCTTTAAAACGCAGGAATCGTATAGGAATTTCACAAGATCAATTTATTTTTTTGACAAAGCAAAGTCGCAGTAACGGAAAACAAATCTAGCGTTCAAGCACGAATTTGAAAAAGAAAGACACTCGACGGAAAGTACCCATAGTCTTCTCACAACTGGGTTAGAGTCGGAACGTCTAACAAAAGCAAGCATGTAAATAATCACAGCTCACAAGGGGGCAATGAGGTGATATATTTCCTCACCGCTGAGTAGAAGTCACTATTAAGCACAAACAAGCTTTGTTGAGTGATATAATTCCCCTGCTGCTGAGTAAAAGTCACTCTTAAGCACAAACAAGGTAACAAAGCAAAGTCAATCCTGCATAGAACTCAAATTTAGGGCCACTAGTAAGTGTGTAACTTCAGAGGAAAAAGCTGATAAAACAATGACTATCCTATCCAACATTAACAGATATTGATCTCGGCCGGGGAATAAGTCAATAACATAGTCCAAAGCACGCAAATAAAGTTGAACTCAGACTAAGCTACAGTATAATTTTCTCTCAAGTCCTACTTAAACATTCTATTGGTCACTAAACCACAATTTCAGTTCAAATTTCTCTCCTTTGCACGAACGTTATGAAGCCATAACCTCCGGTTCGGTTATTGATGAACTTTGTGTTCTCCTACTATCTGCATCGCTCTCTACAAGACACGGATAGTCAAAATCCTCTAACAAGTTTACTACCACAAAAACTATAGCTCATGTGTTGATTCATCAGGTGACCACTCAAGCAGTAAGCAGTAAGCCACAAAATGAGAGTTTGTGTGTTGAGAAAAAAGCGAGAGCATTAGTTACGTACATGACATTTCAGGTTCTCAATTCACTAAGCGTAAGAGTCCGAGGAAGAAGAAGCGAGCCGACTGCCTCACCATGGCGGGCTCGTAGCAGTGGTCCTCCTCAAGGTGGAGAGCGGCCGGGATGCCCGACGCCCAGAAGAGGATGCCCCCAGCGGCGTCCCGTGCCGCGACCGCCGCGAAGAAAGCCGGCGGCATGCCCCGCTCCGCCATGCCCAGAAGCTGGTACAAGTCGCTGCTCATCTCCACCACGAACATGCCCATGTTCGACAGGCGCCGCCGCCGCTGCACCCACCACATGAGCTAGGTCGGCCCGACATCACGGCACTAATCAACCACCACGCGAACCACCCCTCCCCCCCACCACCACAAACCAACCACCACGCAAGGGAGCAGGCGGATCCACCTCGCATCTGTTCTTGAGGAACCCTAACGCGGGAGGAGGAGGGCGGGCGGCGGCCGGGCGGTGGCCGGGCTGGCGGGAGCTGGCCGCCGGGGCGCTGTGGCCGCGCTGGGGCCGGCTGGTGGCGGCCGGGCGCGTGGCCGCTGGGAGTTGGGGCGGCTGCGGCGGGGAGCCGGGCGCGGGGCGACGGGCGGGCGCGGGGGGGGCCGGAAAGGGCCGGGCGGCGCGCTGGAGGCGGGCGGCGCGCTGCTCGCGCAGACGGGCGCTGGGCGGCGCGGGACGACGGCGCGGCCGCCGGGTGGTGGCTGGCGGGCGGCGGGCCCGGGCGGCGGGTGTGGGGGCTGGGCGGGCGGTGTGTTGTGTTGTGTTGTGTGTTGTGTGTGGTGTGTGTGTTGACGGGCGGGCGTGTAGGGGGCACTTTTGCGGAGTGCCCGTGATCCCGCACTCGGCAAAGAAAAAAAAAGTTTTTTTTTTTTCAAAAAAAGGAAAAAAATTCAAAAAATACCTTTTGCCGAGTGTCCCGAGGGTCGCACTTGGCAAAGAATTTTTTTTTTCAAAATTTTTTCGAAAAAAAAAAAAAAAAAAGGTGGCTCTATACCTTTGCCGAGAGTGCTCCTGGGGGGGCTCTCGGCAAAGAGCCTTTGCCGAGAGCAAAACCCTAATGCTCTCGGCAAAGGGTAAGTTGAAAAAAAATTTAAAAATAGTAAACAATTTGAAAAAATTGCCAAATTTTTTAAAATGCCTTTTTAAACTGTACTTCACTCATGAAAAAGTATTGAGCTCTAAATCAACGGCGAGAAATGCTAGAAGTCCGATTCATCCGGATTGCTTTAGATGTTTATGAAACTTCTTTGGAGATTGTCGGATTCGAACGCGACGTATGTGACAACTTGCTTGAAACATTGTCAAATTTTATCACAACATCGGCGCATGAAATGATGACAACGTGGCAAATTTCATGATTTTTTGAATTCATTTGCTTTTTAAGAATTAAAAAATATGCACACGCACGTGGGTCATCATGTTTCGTGACTACGCTCTTTATAATTTTAGGTCAAAGTCTTAGCACACCCCTAACATACCATAAATAACACTAATATCTAATTTTTAGCCATTAAACTCCATTATTGGATGCACGTGCAGTTCAAATTTGGATTTTCCCAAAAATTGGAATAAAATAAAATAAAACGGAATATAGCAAAACACATGAAAAATAGACCACATTTCAAAACATAGTATAATATAATTTAAAAAGGCTAAGTAAAAAATTAGAGAGCAAAAAAGAAAAAAAATTTAAACTTTGCCGAGTGCTCAAGAAAAGGACTCGGCAAAGCTGCTATTTTGCCGAGAGCCTGCCCAGGGCACTCGGCAAAGCCCCTATTTTGCCGAGTGCCTAACGGCCGGCTCTCGGCAAAGAGGGACGGCGTTGCCTCACGGCCGCCTTTGCCGAGAGCCCCTCTTTGCCGAGTGCAAGCTCTCGGCAATGGACAGATTTTGCCGAGAGTATATCTTTGCGAGTGCTCGGCTCTCGGCAAATCCTCCTTTGCCGAGTGCACTTCTTTGCCGAGAGCAGCACTCGGCAAAGAGGGCCTTTGCCGAGTGCCCGAGGAAAAGCTCTCGGCAAAGCCTCAGGCACTCGGCAATGCCATTGATTCGGTAGTGCGATGGTGTGGGAGCCGGAGAGCACGACGAGGTCGTCGATGCTGAGGCCCTTGACCTTAAAGCTGCCGATGAGCTGGGAGAGGTTGAAGGATGGCGGCGGCAGGAAGGCGAGCGTCTCGTTCTCGAGCGACACGCGGCCGTCCAGGCGGCCCCCGGGGAGCCTGTAGTTGACCCTGTAGCCGCTGAGGAAGAAGGCGGCGTCGCGGGCGGCGAACTGGACGACGTCGGCGCACGAGACGACGCCCGGGCAGGCCCGCTCCAGCGCCGCCTTGGCCGCGTCCACCACCTCGAATCCGCGCAGGCTGGGGAAGTTTGGCGGGCCCAGCTTCTCCGGCCGCGGGTTCACCGGCGTCGGGTCCAGCAGCACTGAGCCGTCACAGCCCTGCATGCACAGTAATTGTTGTTGCAACAGCTAGCACCTTGTGTGTGTGTGTCAAGGCAACGATGGTATATATGCACGGCCATGGTTTGGAAGCGTTGTTGGGATGGGATTCCGACATGCATATGCATGCATACTACGTACCTGGACGAAGCAGTCGTGGAAGGCCATGCGGATGAGGCCGGCGCCGAGGCCGGGGTTGACGGTGGTGGCGTTCCACACGGCCTCCCTGACGATGACCTCGGCGTAAGGGCACGAGTGCTTGTAGAAGCCGAACCTGAGCCTGAGCGGTGGAGGGGCGTGGGACGACGACGGCGGGCCTGCAGCTTGAGCGGCTGGCGCCGCAACGCCAACGCCGCCGAGCAGCGCAGCTAAGGTGGCCAAGACGCGGAGACTGGACATCGTCATCATCATCTTCGTTCTCGATCAGGCCGTCGTCGAATGCACGTTGATCTGCCGAGTACCCCCGGCCGGCTCGTCTACACACACCTGGAGATCAGACGTCTATCTATTTGTGTGTGCGCGAAGATGCATGAGAGGATGATGATGGAGGTTGTTGGTTGGCGATCGACGTTCTCAGTGATCAAGGTGCATGTTCTCTAGCTCGTGCCGGGATGCACGCATCCCAAACACAGCTCAGCATTTCATTTCATGCATGCATACGCTGCGCTCTGACTTTGTGGTGCGGTGCTGATACCATGCGCGCCTCTGGCAGCTGGCACCATGCGTGCATGCATGTGGAGAGGAGGTGGAGTAGTGGGCTGGGCATCTCATCTCTTCTGCCGACGCCGTGTGCTTTGCTTACTCTATACTCCCCTCCCCCTGCTGACAGGATGTCGCTCGCGCACATTCCCAACAATAATTCCCTGTAAATGCTCGCGCGCGCCGCTGCTGCGTTCCGTTCGTGACGGGATTATGACCATCCAAGCTAAGTAGTAGTAGATGATCTTGGACCCGCTTCCATGCATGGCCTTCTCCGGCCGCACGCACCTCCGACCCAGACCTCGCCCGCTCGCCGGACTCGCGGCACTCGCCCCGTTGTCACGCCATAGTCCAGCGCCCCCGCACGATCCGTCCTTCCGCGGCGCCCATGTGCCACTGTCCACGCACCCCGCCGCCGTCGTAGGACTGGTTTTGTATAAGCTATGGCGAGGATGCGCAGAAAGAAATGGAGACGGTGGAGTTTGTACATATCGGGTCCAATTCAAGAAACAGGTACGATATATCATACTATATGGGAGGTGTAGTTCTAGAGATGGTCTCCTAATTAATGACGTGTGTTTGCTCTATGTAGTAATTAAATTGCTCTATAGTTTCAGCGTTGGAGGGAGAGAAATGGGAGGGGCTTCCGTGGAGTGAGCACTACTCAGGTGCACGACCAACTATTGCTGATCAAGCATGAAGCGGAGTCTTGGGTGCAAGCAGGCGCAAAAGGCCTAGGTTGTCTGTTACAACGAGTAATTAATAAGGTACTAGTTGTTTGTTGTCTGCAAGGAAAGCTGATGTTTTTCGGTTCATACTGTATTCCCTCCTTGCTGTGCCTTGTAAACGGCTCTCCCCCTCTTAATATAGATATGCACAAATGTTTTGCATGTGTGATCAAGAAAAAGTTTCTATTTTGAAAGAATTAAAAGGAACTAGATTACTCATGATAGTTTACTTAGAGCATCTCCAAGAGTACCAAATTAATAAACCCTCCTCTCAATCCATAATGTTTGGCAAGAAAAAAAAAAAAAAAACTCATGTTCAACAACTCCCTAAATTATGAAAATACATTTCACATAACGTAACCAATGATGATGCTAATTTGAAGTCGTAACTATAGTATTTTACTTTCTGTAACTCTTGTTAAAGTTAACACGGTTAATTTGACTTGGGATAAACTCGGGTCCTTTGCATCTCACGACAGACGGAGGAGAGGCGATTCTCAGCACTTCCAACTCCTCCAACGTGCTATGTGTGGCTCCATCCTCCGGATGCGACCATTTCGGCAATATTAATCACGAACTTAGGGCGTGTTTGGATGGTGTGGAAAAAGTTTTGCCTATGTCACATCGGAATGTAGGAGGGATGTCGGAAGGGGGTTTCAAATACTAATAAAAAACAAATTACAGAACTCGTCGAGAAAAACGATGAGACAAAATTTTTAAGTATAATTAATCCGTCATTAGCGAATGTTTACTGTAGCACCACATTGTCAAATTATAGACTAATTAGGCTTAAAAGATTCGTCTCGCAAAGTTATCGCAATCTGTGTAATTAATTATTTTTTTAGACTACATTTATTACTTCATATATGTGTGACTAGATTCGATGGGACGGGGCAAAAAATTTGCCAGGGGAATCCAAACACCCCCTTAATTTGCTTAGATCCAACCAACCCGATCCAACCAACCCAATAATAATAGTGGATTTGCCCGCGATCCTGCTGTCAATGTGAGTGTAGCTGGCCGAAAGCATTTGACTCGATCGATCCCAGCAGGAAACTTAGCATAATTTGCACAGTAATTATTGTTGCGAATGTGTGACGTCCTGTCAGGGAGTAGAGTAAGCACTGCCGGCTAGACAAAGCCCACCCATCTATATATAGTATAGTGAGCTAGATGTCCACTATCCCACATGGCGTCTGTATTGGCTATGGCTACAGTTTGCTAGCCCACAAAGTCAGAAGGACAGATCAAATATAATGCCGAGTTATTAGTACTACTTGTCTTTTGGTCAATAGAAAATCAGCTGCTGATTTGTGTAAGCATGTTCCCAACGCGTGCATTCCGGAACGAGCTAGAGCCTAGAGGACATGGTAGTTCCATTCCATGATGGTGTATATAAATAGGCTTGCAGATGAACAGTTCCCAACTCACTCAGCAGTTCAGCACACAGCCGCAAGGCAGCAGCTTCCCATTCTATTCTTCGAGCACGGTGTGCAACAGCTTGCAGAAGATGGCCAGGCTTGGCGTCCTCGTCGTCTTGGTTGCGCTGCTCGCTGCCGCCACTGCGCAAGCGCAAGGGTCCGTAGGCGGCTATGGCAGCATATCTGCTGCTCCTGCAACAAGCCCACAGAGCGCCCCCGTGCCGCCGCCGAACCCGCCGGCCCAGACTCCACCACCACCACCACCGGCTTCAGCTCGGCCAAAGCTCAGGTTCGGCTTCTACAAGCGCTCGTGTCCTTACGCCGAGGAGATCGTCAGAGACGCCGTGAGGAACGCCACCAACGTCAACCCCGGCCTCGGCGCGGGCCTCATCCGCATGGCCTTCCACGACTGCTTCGTCCAGGGCTGCGACGGCTCAGTGCTGCTCGACCCGACGCCGGCGAACCCGCGGCCGGAGAAGCTCGGCCCACCAAACTTCCCCAGTCTGCGCGGCTTCGACGTGGTGGACGCGGCCAAGGCGGCGCTCGAGAAGGCCTGCCCGGGCGTCGTCTCCTGCGCCGACGTCGTCCAGTTCGCCGCCCGCGACGCCGCCTTCTTCCTCAGCGGCTCCAAGGTCTCCTACGGCGTCCCCGGGGGCCGCTTCGACGGCCGCGTCTCCTTCGAGAACGAGACGCTCGCCTTCCTGCCGCCGCCGTCCTTCAACCTCTCCCAGCTCATCGACAGCTTCAAGGTCAAGGGCCTCGACGTCGACGACCTCGTCGTGCTCTCCGGCTCCCACACCATCGGCCGCTCCCACTGCTCCTCCTTCTCCGACCGCATCTCCACGCCGCCCTCCGACATGAACCCCGGCCTCGCCACCGTGCTCAAGCGGCAGTGCCCGGCGCACCCCAACTTCACCAACGACCCCACGGTGGTGCAGGACGTCGTCACCCCCGACAAGCTGGACAGCCAGTACTACTGGAACGTGCTCAGGCACAAGGTGCTGTTCAACTCCGACGCGGCCCTGCTGTCGTCGACGCAGACGGCGAGGATGGTGCTCGAGAACGCCGGCATCCGAGGAAGGTTTGAGAGGAAGTTCGCCAGGGCGATGCTCAAGATGTCGCTCATCGAGGTCAAGACCGCTGCCAACGGCGAGATCAGGAAGAACTGCCACGTCGTCAACTAGCCATCACGACGCCTTTTTCTTCTTGCAGATATAGCATCACCTTATTGATCTCTTGTATTTTCTTTTCTTTAGAAGCGAGTATGTTGTTTCAGTTCATTCTTTCGTTGGATCCAGATAGTCATGGTTGGTTTTCTTAATTCAATTTATTTTCCAGATGTATTAACAAAAAACAATTTTCCACAAGATTGTACTCATCGACTAGGGATCAGATGATTGAATAAAGCTACTTGTTTTTTTGATTGACTGAACCTGGATGATGGATTATAGTGAGTAATGACTGGATTTTCCATCTAGAGCACACCACTAGAAAATATATACACCTAAGGCCACAGAGGACACTGTGATTACTTAAGCTGTTTTCTTTTTGAGAAAACACCACCCTCTTTATTGATTGAGTTAGTCATACGAAATACAAACGCCCTTAGGCGGATCAAGCAGCCAGACATATCTATCTGTTACAAAAAAGATCACGCTCCTAACTAGATTATGAGCATCAACATTTGAATTTCTACAACTGAAGTGGATGGCGTTAGCCACTCCCTAGATGCAACTGGTCTACGCTACTAGCTAAGCCATTCAGGCCCAGAAACTTTGTTATTAGCTCCTCCGGGCCTTCTGCTTCTTGGGCTTGATACAAGATTTTATAGTGTTTGGGCCAAGAAACTTTGTACATAGCAATGCGTTAATTTGCCAAATTCTTCCACTGAATTATGGTTGTGCCTTGTTGACCTTTTGAAGAGCGCTTGCTGCTAAAAAGTTGGGCACCAACCAAACGAATGGAAGCTAAAGCAGTTTTTTTTTCTAGAAGTCGCTACTTTCATGTGGTATAATTCTCACATCACCTTAAACCCTGTGACATTCGCTTTCTACTTTTCCAACATTTTTGTTTTCACTTTCTGCCAACTGTTTCAAGGGAGATAGATAGTTGTTGGAGGAAAATTCACTAGCGGTCATCTAACTTGCCAGCTGGTGCCGCTTAGGTCCCCGTTCTTTGAAAATATGTTTTTCAGGTCCCTCAATTTGGCTTAAGGTGTCATCTAAGTCCCGAACTTTCAAAGTGATCACTGCAGGTCCCTAAACTTTGCAGAGAGTGTCATCTAGGTCCCAAATACTGTAGCTAATCCGGTACATAATTAAAAAAAGAAAATCTAATTTAACTACAATCCGTAGAATATTCAAAAAATTGTACCTTTTTATAAGATCTCGAATGAAATTGTAGCTCTCATGAGATCTACAACTTTTAGTTTTGAGTTTTTTAATTTGAGGTTATTAAGATGCTAAAAAAAAAATTAAATAAATTTTCAACAGAATTTTAATCGCGTAAAAGCGCTTTGTCGCCTTGAAAAAATCATATCTTTCCTATATGCTATCAAATGAAAATACTTTTCTATATGAAAGTTGTAGCTCGATGAGATCTATAACTTTCTAGTTTTGAGTTTTTTTAATTTGAAATTGTTAAGATGCTCAAAGAAACTAAACTGCTGATTTGATTCATGCATGGTGGTTTTATATTTTTAATTTTTTGAATTATCTATAGTATTTGGGACCTAGATGACAGCTCCACGCCAAGTTTAGGGACCTGCGGTGACCACTTTGAAAGTTCAGGACCTAGATGACACCTTGAGCCAAGTTGAGGGACCTGAAAATCATATTTTTAAAGAACAGGGACCTAAGCGGCACCTGCCTGCCAAGTTGGATGACCGCTGGTGAATTTTTTTCCTCTAGTTGTTTCAACCAAACAACTTACAACTTTTCTACAACACATAGCTCATAATAGCTTTTCTATAACTCACATCTCCTAGCAGCTTTTCCACAACTCACGACTGAAACAAAACAGATCCTAAGCATTTTACAAGTTGTTGGATCATTTTTCACTCATTTGCTTAGTTGTTGTACGATGGATACAATTTACTTGTTTTTCCGTTGGTCTTCTACACATCCCTTAAAGGGCATATGCTTTTTTGTGGACCCATGGATGTGCATAAGGATGCATACACGCATATCTTGATGCATATCTAGTGGTGCACATTAAGAGGACACATGCTCTTAGGGGCAGAATTTGCTCCACCCCCCACCCCTACTTCTGGTCCTTTGACAAAAATTTCCTTGTTACTCCAATCCGATGAAAAAGTAGAACGCTTGCCACTATTACCATTCAAAAGAAAAGAGTGGGTTACTATAATAGTACTGTCAGAGGGTTTAGCACATGTATCAGGTGTCATTACTGTGCATTATTTGTAAACAGTTCAGTCAAAAAATTGGAGCATTATTGAGGTTCAGTCAAACAAGAACTAGGAACTTAATTTATTGATGAATCATCTGATCTCTAATCGAGTACAGGCATCACATTCTCTCCCAACTCAATACCAAATTAAAAAGCCAAGCTGCTATCTGGATCAAACGAAGAATCAAATCAAACAAAGCACTTAACTTGTACTTACGACGAGCTAGCGAGGAAACAAATCTAGCTAAGAAGAACAAGGCTGCTAGTTGACGACGTGGCACTTCTTCCGGATCTCACCGTTGGCGGCAGTCTTGATGTCGAGGAGCGACATCTTCACCATCGCCTTGGCGAACTTCCTCTCCCACCTTCCACGGATGAAGGCGTTCTCGACCACCTTCTTCGCCGTCTCCGTCGAGTTCAGCAGGGCCGCGTCGGAGATGAAGAGCACCTTGTGATTTAGCACGTTCTTGAAGTACTGGTTGTCCAGCTTGTTGGGGGTGACGACGTCCTGCACCACCGTGGGGTCGTTGGTGAAGTTGGCGCGCGCCGGGCACTGCCTCTTGAGCACGGTGGAGAGGCTAGGGTTCATGTCGGACGACGCGTTGAGGCGGCCGTCGTTGACGAAGGAGGAGCAGTGGGAGCGGCCGATGGTGTGGGAGCCGGAGAGCACGACGAGGTCGTCGA
Source organism: Chrysopogon serrulatus (assembly GCA_015844335.1). Taxonomy (NCBI): domain Eukaryota; kingdom Viridiplantae; phylum Streptophyta; class Magnoliopsida; order Poales; family Poaceae; genus Chrysopogon; species Chrysopogon serrulatus. The sequence goes on from JADLZL010002482.1 coordinate 32,442, forward strand.
CGCTCATGCCCTTGACCTTGAAGCTCCGGATAAGCTCGGGGAGGGTGAAGAAGGGCGGCGGAAGGAAGTCGAGCGTTTCGTTCTCGAAGGACACGCGGCCGTCGAAGCGTCCCCCGGGGAGGCTGTAGTAGACCTTGTAGCCGCTGAGGAAGAAGACGGCGTCGCGGGCGGCGAACTGGACGACGTCGGCGCAGGAGACGACGCCCGGGCAGGCCTTCTCGAGCGCCGCCTTGGCCGCGTCCACCACCTCGTAGCCGCGCAGGCTGGGGAAGTTTGGCGGGCCGAGCTTCTCCGGCCGCGGGTTCGCCGGCGTCGGGTCGAGCAGCACTGAGCCGTCACAGCCCTATGGAACAGCAAGCAAATACTTGGTGGTTGGTAGCGCATCAAATCAAGGCATGCAAGGCATTGCATGCATGGACGGCCGCCAGATTCTGGAAGCACGCATGGGATGGGATGTGATTCACCATTGACGATGTCTTACCTGGACGAAGCAGTCGTGGAAGGCCATGCGGACGAGGCCGGCGCCGAGGCCGGGGTTGACGTTGGTGGCGTTCCTCACGGCCTGCCTGACGATCTCCTCGGCGTAAGGGCACGAGCGCTTGTAGAAGCCGAACCTCAGCTTTGGAGTTGGAGCAGAAGGCGGTGGTGGAGCAGGTGGGCTTGCGCTCTGTGGGCTTGTTGCAGGTGGTGGAGCTTGGTCTGCAGGTGGGCTTGCGCTCGGCGCCACGGCGCAGCTCTCTTCTGGGCTTGCCGCAGGAGCAGCTGATATGCTGCCATAGCCGCCTTGCGCTTGTGCAGTGGCGGCGGCGAGCAGGAGCAGCGCAACCAGGACGAGGACGAGGACGCCAACTCTAACCATCTTTGATTTTCGTCTGCCGCTGGTACTGTTACTGCAGTGAGCGAGTTCGATTGTGGCGCATCAAATCTGAGGGCAGAGCACGTCTGATTTATAGTACTATACACACCACACGAGGAAGTCAGAGGCCTGCTGCCGCTTCAGAGATGAGTCCGGCCGGAATGCACGCGCCGGGAACGTGTCACAACATGCTCGGCGGTTTCTAAAACCAAACTGCAAACACAACTCGACATTTTTTGAACTGATGAACCCAATGCAAACAGACACAGCTCAGACTCAGCTGCTGACATTTTATTTGTGTGTGGGCAGTGGGCATGCAGAAGGCTCCATCTAGCTCCATGCCAGGAACTCAGGATAAGCTGCTTCCAGTAGCATTCCCAACAGTAGTTTGATGTCTATTTGGCGCATTTGGTGCCGCGGGTCAAATGGTTTCAGTCATTAAACATCAGCTTCAGGCAGACTACTGACACGTGACAACTTGCATTATTTGGTAGTACTACTGTCTGTACTGTATGCCTGGGAGGGGGGATGCAGGTTTGTTCGCTTCAGCTAAAAAGCCGTTTCAGCTTATTAGCTAGCAATATTTTCTTCTCACAAAAAATCAGTTGTTTCAACAGTGTTTTGACTTACCAACCGACTTACAAATCCTGCCGAACAAGCCCGTCGACGCATGTGCGTTGTGCCGGTTCGAGTGTCGATCAGCTAAGCGTTGAATATTGCTCCCAATGCAAATCCACACCGTTCTTGTTCCAAACACTGAAATCCCATGCAAGTTTTGCTGGAATATTGTGAGAGAATAGATATGTTCACAGCAGAAATCTAGAATAATTTCCTCTGTTCAAACATCAGCTTAGGCCTTCATTATCCAGAGTGGGAGTGGAGCTAGAAAAAAAAGGTCCCACAAAAAATAGTTGGCACCACTCTTAAAGGACCGCAATATACTAGCTCTACTAGTAGTGCCTAATGTATGCTCTTTCTCTGTCAAAAGCTGGCGCATCCTCTTCACTAGCCCCATCCCAGTTCTCTTTCTGTTTTTCTCTCCAGGTACAAATAGGCATAGATTCACCGCTCTCCTTTTTTTCTATGCTAGCATCACTAGTCATAGTGTTCAAGCACCACTCAAAGTGATATCCAAAGACCAAAAAGTGATTTCAAACATCATTAATTCACATACTACACTGTGGAAGGCCTTAAGATCTTACTTATATGCCAATGCCATCTTCTGGAAGGAGAAAGAAGATACATATATAGCTAGGATCGGTCACAGTAGTCCATTATTGGGTCGATTGGATCTAAGCAAACATTGCAGAGAGATGGCCCCGAAGTGGAGTAGTAGTAGTAATTAATCATGCATATATCGACCATTTCGTTGCAAATTGCACTAGATGCTAGGCGCGCGCTACCTCTTGGCTGGCTTCTTGTTCACAGACCAGTAGTTAGCTAGCTAGAGCTCGATGCCTCCATGCATCGCCAATAGTCGCCATGCAATACAATATGCATGCATGCACGCAGACAGATCTATCGGGTTTGTCTCCAGTGTATATAATATATATTATCCGATAATATAGTAGATTAGCAGAATTAATGCAGCGAGCCAAGCTTCTATAGTGTGCACGTAAAACAAGGCACCTCTAGCTTGTGCTAGCTAGTAGCCTAGTACTGCTACACATATACTACTGCACAGATTGTCAGGCAGCAGCTTATTCTGTTTGCTAGCTTATTAATTACTCGTAGTAAGTGTTGACAAAGGGGCCGTGTAATAGCTAGCCAGCTAGCATGGCGTGTACATATATACATAATTACATACACTACACAACGTAATTATCTTCTCCGTCAACGCCAAACCGGCCTCTCGTACGTGCTACAGTGCGTCAGCACCTTCTCTTTAATTTACTGCTTGATGGTAATAATGTATATACGCTCGCTGCTGCTAAGGCTAGTCTCAATGGGGGTTTCATGGCACAGTTTCATATGCACCCAGATTTTGGAAACAGTGCAGAAGAGTTTCATCCCCATGAAACTCTCTCTACTCCCATGAAACTTTTATAGTCTCTCTCTTAATAAATACTATGCCATGTCAGCGTATTTAATGCCCATGAAACTCTATGGAACCCCCATTGAGATTAGCCTAACACGTGCATGCATGCGGTACTGCATGCATGTTCCACAATTCAGTAATAAGCACAACGGCGTCAAACTGAGTCCGATGTAAATAATTCGTAAGACCAATGCAGCTGCCAGTCCAAGGACACATAAAGTTAACTCATCGGTAAAGAAAAGAACACAAGACAGCGCTACCCGGTGTCGGCGTATGGTTATCACCGACGGTCCAACACATGGCGTCTCCAAGTTAATTTATTGCCTTTTTGTTCATCCCTTTTCATTCACAAATAAAATAGACAGAAATAGCTTCAGTGCCGGAGCTTTTTCTTTGCCTGGACTGCGGTTCTATCGGTTCGTTCTCCAGGGTACATAAATATTACGGTCTTCAAAGGCAATTGTGCGTGATGGGCCGGGATTCGACCGTCTTTTTTTCTTTTTAGATTGGGATTAACCATCTCTTTTGGCATCTATATGTCTTCATTTGCATTGATAGCATGCTCTGAGCATTTTGCAGGCTTGCCCGAGCTAAAAAAGCTTTGGTTCTTTGTCCCAAAAAATCTTGTCCATGACCATCTCACTGGACGAGATGGGCCGCCCATTCAATTTATAATGAAAAATAGCTAAATTATTTTAGACCGTGCTTAGGTCGAGAAATTTTTTTTGGGCAGCAGAATTGGTGCCCATACCCTAATTCATGTTTGGTTAGTGGGATAAGGTGGGATGGGAGTAGAATGATCCCTCATTTGTATTGTTGGGTCCAGAGTCAATAGAGGATGGGACGATCAAATATTCCACGCATATTCGCGTGACTCTTATCCCTCCAAATTGAGGGGATGGGGTTGTCCCCGACTGACGACGTCGTGAGCAGGAGACAGAGATGAGTCGTGTAGGCAAGGCTAGTTGGCGAGCGGCGCGCAGGTTCCAGCTTGTTAGCGTCGGCGGCGCGGGGCATGGTGGCGATGTTGAGGAGGGGAGTCAACAACGAGCTAAGCGAGGGGGACAGCATGATGCTAGAGCAGCTCCCAGGCTGCTGCCTATTGCCATGGCTAGCAGGCCACGACTGCCTCCCATCAGGTCGAGGTCACATGGTGTCGCAGTCTGCCGTCACTGGGCCATGGCTCCACTCCCCACGTCGTCCGCGACCATCCCCGGCCAAATCGAGGCTGCCTATGCGGCCGCTGTTTCCCCATCCGTAGGTTGAAGAAGTAAGGTAAAAATGGATTAGGGAAGTTTTCTAGTGTTCCAGATGCAAATTATGTGAGTATTGCACAGTAGCTTTAGGCTGTGGTTTAGTTCCTTATAACCCTAGGTCCCCGGTGAAAAGTGGTTTTCTTTTTTCTCTTATCCTTTTCTTTTATGAAAAATAGGCTGAAATTTCTGAAGTGCATAGTAATTAGTAGAAAAGTTCTAAAATAGCAAACCCATTTTTTTTTGAAACGTAACAATACAATCATGTTTATACTAAAACATAGTTAATGGCACCAAATCCACAACTCATTCCTATTTATCCCTTCTACCAAACATAAACTGAGTCAATCCCGTCCATCTCAACCGAATAAAAAATAGAGTTGTTTAGTCTCCGTCCCAGCTCAAAAATCAAAGACGGGACCATCGTACTGCACCTTAACTCTCAATCAAATGCTACCTAAGACTCATGGACGAGCAGGCCCGGGCTCAATTTGCTCATATCTATTGACAATTGACAATGAAGTGGGACAACACACTATTGTCACATATTTGTCCTGTAGTGGTTATTGTTTTTCTTGATATAATTCAAGCATATGTGGTGCCCAAGAATGTCTTTTGTAAAAGGAAATAGCACTCCAGTACTTCAAGGGCTCTCACTTCGACCAACTTATACATCGCGCTTTGTGTCAGTTCCATCATGCATGCTCTACAGCCTACAAATCTACCACTCTGCTTACTTTTCTTTTTCTGAATGAGAAGTTTGCCGGCCATTCAATTAAACATGTGTTGCAGACCAAAATTTGTCCAGATTTAGACAGAGCAGGCCGGAGTTGTGTGTGTAATCCTGCAATGAGAAATCTATTGCTGGACATGAGCCCAGTACGTAGCACCTTCCAGTGGGCCAAGAAGAGAGCTGGTGCACATTTCGATCAATGTGTGTGGGCCCTATAGGTTGGTTGGGTTTTCGGCCATCTTTGTACGGTACGGTGTCACAAGATCTCTCAATTTTCCAATGCTCGATTTTCCTTAATTTTCAATAAAGCTCTGTCCAATTTGAGAAAAAAGACATGATAGCATTAGACAATTGGCCATCAATGCAAGAAAAGCATCCTATGGTTCATTTTTTATCTCCGTAAGTAAATTTTTACTAAAAAATTCAAAATCAATACATTAAGCTGACACAAAAGCTCCTTGAAATAATACTCCTATCATATGCCAACAAGAGACACTTATACGTCACTAATATAATAATATAACTGACAACACACACACATTCTAGACTTCTAGTGACCATCAATTCTCAGGTTAGACAACTGATCTGTGATCGGACTAACTTCAACCCCCATACCTCTCGAAGTCTCTCCTCCTTTCCCAGCTATAGTTGCTCCAGGCGAAAAGGAGGCGACGCGAGCTACCGGCGGCGATTTCGCCGGTCCCCTTCATCTCCGACGGCTGGAATGGCGTCGGAGAGGGAGGAGGACCGGTGAATCGCCGTGCGGATGTATATAGGCTAGATAGTTTCCTATCTAGGTCTAGCTTTTGCCCGCCGTTGGTGGTCGACAGCGTAGCTAGGTTTTGCTCGGGGACTCCTTTGTGGCTTGCTGTTCCCAGCGGCGCAGGTGAGGCATTGGCGTCGGTGTTGATGGGGAATAATCCTTCCCGATCTCTTTCTCGCCCCTTTGGCGTTCTTTTCCGACGTCAACGGCGAGATTGGGGTGGAGGGGTTCTGTGTGTGCATCCCCTCTATCGGAGTCTCGAGGATACGGAGATGGCTATAGGCGATGCGGCTAAATTGAGCTCGAGCTTCCCTCGGCATGCGTCGACGGCGAGCTTCGGTTCATGATCGGTGGAGCTCGGGGCGCGTCCCCGGCCGACGCTTCTTCAACGACGAAAACGACCTGGCCTCAGGTTTGGGCGACTATTGCGGCTCGTTAAAGCTTCTATGTGATGGGGCTTCTCCAGATCTGAGCGGTGGCGGGTGTTCCCGTCGCCGGAGATGGACGGTGGCGGCAGTTTCTGACGAGCACGGTCGCCAGGGACTTCTTTGTGTTTTTGGTTTTGTTAGGGGCTTCTGTGCATATTTGTTCGGATAGCTGTCTCTATATCCTGTATGCGTATTTTTACGTTCCTTAACTGAGTAATACATGTACGTTTTATCAAAAAAAATTCTCAGGTTAGACCCACCAACCTTGGTCACCCTCGCTAACCGTTGCGAGGCCACCATGACCAAATCATGCAAATTGGCTTAGGGAGGATAAGCTCTATATGGAATGAGCAAGCAACCAAGAAAGTAATTTGCAAATAAGAAAAACAAAATTTTCTTTCAAATACCAAACCATGCTTTATTGGAAGTTTTCTTTCAAATATCAAACAATTCACGCTTAACCACAAGCACACAACAATCACTTCTAAGAGGGTTTCATTCTTTACTATAACCTCTCCTAACCAAGTGCCAAAATGCATGTGCGACACATAGTTAGGTTTGGGTAGACCCAATGCCCCTCGAATTGAGCAAATGGAACAAGCGAATTGGCAATAAAAAAAAGATGGTCAATAGAATCTTATATTTGTGGCAACAACAATAAGTTGTACTACCACGCCGGTTCGGTTTAGCAAGATTATCTTTGTCAGTACTACTACTCCTTGAGTGGTATATTGTGATTTATAAATAAAAAATATTGTAAGGCAGGACCAAATATTATAAGAAGAAAATAAAAAATGAAAGAAAATAACCTGGTGGACCTTTGTCCTACACGTTGGGCCAATATGTGCCTACTCCCCCGCGTGTGTTGGGCTAGTGGGATTACCGATCTCAGTTTATGGATGGGTGAGCTGGCCGACAGGTGCCCACACATCTTGGGGAAAAGTCATCCCTTAATTCCAAAACAGGATAAAACACGCCCCTCAAGTTTCAAAACCGTTTATATAAGATCCTGGAGCAATTTCAAACAGCGGTTTTGCTATAGGAATGGTGGGTTTGCTATGATTTTGTCTTTTTCTTTTTTATTTATTTTGGATAAACATTTGAAAAATTATAGTACATCATAGAAAATCATAAAATGAAAAATCCAACTTTGTTGGACTCCATATAAGTAGATCTACAAATAAACATATAATGTGGTATACTTTAGTACAGATTTTTTGCTATGAATATTTTATCTTTTTTATTTATTTTGGATAAATCTTTAAAAAACCATAGTAAATCATTGAAAAAATATAAAATAGAAAAATCTAATTATGTTGGACTCGACATGACTAGATCTACATTGTGAACATATAATATGGTAACCTTTAGTATAATTTTTTATTATAATTTTAGATCTATGTTTTTCTGTAATTAATTAAAATAATTCATAAATGTAGCTTATATAATTATTTTATTGGACTGACATACTTTATAGAATCCATGGCCCCTAACAAACTTCCCAAACTCGATTGCTCCCATCCCATGGCAGCGAAGTCGTGACTCTGGTTTGCGCCGCTGATCAATTCCAAAACTGAGTCCACACGGAGCTCCCGTGGGACGTGGCCATCGACGGCTCAACCGGCCAGGGGTACTGAATAGAAGAGTACCCATTGATGAATCTCAGCTTTGCTCATATGAATTATGTTCAGATCGGGTTGGGCACAAGAGAGACGAGCAAATGGGGTGGCTGTTTTTTTGCGTCTATCACTTGGGGTTTGAATTTTGATTTCGCAATCCCTTCTTGCAAATTATAGACTCGTTGGACCTGTTTCTAGAACATTTTGCAAAAGGAGAGCAACGTATCACTGTTATGGGTCTGTTGCACATTGGAGGCTTTAGCTATGGAGATCTTCATCAAGCATGGGTGGCCGTCTTTTAAAAGAATTAGTGCTTGATAGGCACTCTCTTGCTTGGCATGGCTTTTTGCGAGCTCTTCAAAATTAGCTGGCGAGAAATAATTTATGTAAACCAAACACAAATCGATTTACAACACTTCCAGGTGAAAAGAATCACTGGAGTTCCAAACATGCCCTAATTATAAGGAGCTAAAATATCATCTTTTACGCGGATAGAGGGCTGCGTCTATACTCCCTCCGTATCTGAAAAAGAAGACGTCCTGAGCCTCCACTCGTTTACGATAAAAGAAGACGTTCCGAGCCGGAGCAGTGAATTTGGACGTCGTTGCCCCTATCTCATCAATTCCTATCCACAGTTACTCTGTGCAGCATCCGCATGCGCCTCGATCCTACCCGTGCGGTGCTCACATGCGGTGCTCACATGCGCCTCGGTTCCCAAAATACCGCGGTCGCTGGCCTCTCAGGCGTCGTCCACGTGCATCTATGCTCGCAAAACGAAGCCAATAGCAAAAACTAGTGCGGCAGCTGGGTATCGAACTCTGCACAACAACATAATGCCTCACTGCACTAGCCACTTGAGCTAGAGACTTTTCTTGTTTAGAGGGCATCCGCAGACTGTTTTAATAGGGGTAGACAGGGAAAATAACTTCTTATTAATCACTCCTTGGTAAGTACAATCATGTCCAAAACGTCTTCTATTTCAAATATGGAGGGAGTATATGCGTCAATCACCTCGGTGTAAGGGCCGACATCGCATGGCGTGTGCTTATATAATCACCGACAGCAGTTTCGGTCAACAGAGTAGTACAAGTATATCTCGATCATCCCGTCTGTGTCATGAATGTCAAACTAAACTTGCAGAAATAACGCAAGCAACAATTAGCTGTGTTCTTCATCATTAGTCCCTCCATGTGTTTCAGAGAGCTGGATTCACACGGCCCCAACTCCCAACACGGCAACCCACACGCAAAGCTAGCTAATCTGTGTCTGTCTAATCTCCGCCGCAATTTCAGAACCTCTGAGACCAAATGCAACCACATCACCGGACTAGCTATCAACGCACAATCATTGGGCGCCGGCGCCGCCCAACAACCCAGCTTAACATAACAAGTAAGAGCAGGAGGGGCTGGTACCTGGTAAACACGTACCCCGGGCCCGGGGGTCAACAGGTTGAGCTAGCAAGCTGTTGCTGTGCAACCGTCGTCCGTCCTGTCCTCCATGTTCCGCCGTTTGAATTTCACGTCCGCCGGCGCGGCAACGTGCAGAGATCCCTGCCGGGAGACGAGACGAGACGACGCGGCGACATTCCTGACGCGTTTCTTCCGGCCGGGACGGCTATAAATCGGCATGCCAAGCGTAATCCAGAGCAAAACACCCGACTTGTGACCATCTATCGGCCGAGCAAGCGAGCGAGAGCAACCATGGCGCCGCCGAAGCTCGCCGTCGTCGTCTCAGTAACCATGCTAGCGCTCCTTATTGGGGCCGTGACGGGGCAGCAGCACAGTTATGCTCCAAGCCCAAGCCCGCCGCTCACTGGTCCTCCTAGCCCAAGCCTGATTCCAAGCCCAATCTCTTATCCGCCAAGCCAGAGTCCATTGAGCTCATCAAATCCATCCGCTAATCCTCCAAGCCCATTCGTTTATCCACCTAGCCCAAGTCCATTGAGTTCAGTTCCATCAACAAATCCTCCCAACCCAAGCCAATCTATTTATTCTCCTAGTCCAAGTCCATTGGGACGGATCGCACCTGCATATCCCCCGAGTAAAAACCCAATCCCAGCAACATATCCTCAAAGCAGTAGCTTGACTCCGCCGACTTATCCTCCAAGTGCAAACTCACCTATATATCCTTCACCAAGCCCAAGCCCAACTGCCTACACTCCAAGCACAAGCCCTACTACTCCAAGCCCATCGATCTCGGGTCCACCAGCTAGCCTTAGCCCAAGTCCATCTAGTTCAATCTCAGTCCCACGAACTTATCCTCCAAATGCAAGCCCCAACCCATCAATCTCAAGTCCACCAACTTACCCGCCAAGTTCCAACCCGTCAATCTCAAGTCCACCAACTTACCCGCCAAGTGCGAGTTCAGGCCCAAGCCCTTTGATCACGAGTCCATCAGCTAGCCCCACTCCAATTCCATATAGTTCAATCTCAACCCCACCCACTTATCCGCCTAGCCTAAGCCCAATCCCAAGCCCAAGCAGCGCTCCTTCAGGGCTTAGCGTCGGCTACTACAAGTATCTGTGCCCCAAAGCGGAGACCATTGTAAGGGACGCCGTGAAGAGCGCCAGAGACAGCAACCGTGGCATGGGCGCAGGGCTCATTCGTCTGTTCTTCCACGACTGCTTCGTTCAGGGGTGCGATGCTTCCGTTCTCCTAAACACGACCGGCTCCAGCGAGGCGACGGAGAGGGCCAGCGCGCCCAACCTAAGCCTACGCGGCTTCGAGGTGATCGACGCGGCCAAGGCGGCGCTCGAGTCCGCCTGCCCCGGCGTCGTCTCGTGCGCGGACATCGTCGCCTTCGCCGGCCGCGACGCGACCTTCTTCCTCAGCGGCAACGCGGTCGACTTCGACATGCCGGCCGGACGGTACGACGGCCGCGTGTCGCTCGACAGTGAGGCCCGCCACAACCTGCCCCCCGCCGTCCGCCAGCCTCCAGCAGCTCAAGGACATGTTCGCCGCCAAGGGGCTCGACACCGAAGACATGGTGACGCTCTCCGGCGCCCACACCGTCGGCCGCTCCCACTGCTCGTCCTTCTCCGACCGCCTCCCGCCCAACTCCTCGGACATGAACGCCACGCTCTCCGACACGCTGACCTCGCAGTGCCGCAACGGCGGCGACACCGTGGTGCCACAGGACTCGGTGACCCCCGACGGCGTGGACAGCCAGTACTACAGGAACGTGCTCAACCACGAGGTGCTCTTCGCGTCGGACGCCGCGCTGGTGGCGACGAACCAGACGGCGGACATGGTGTCGGCGAACGCGTTCACGCCGGGGCTGTGGGAGACCAAGTTCAAGGCGGCGATGGTGAAGATGGGCGGCGTCGGAATCAAGACCAGCGCCAACGGCGAGATCAGAGCCAAGTGCTGGATGGTCAACTAACTGTCTAATCAGACGGGTGCTGATCATCATACACTGCCAACAAGATTAATAGCACATGAGCTGTCGTCCATGCATGCATGCCATGTTAAATCATGCTGCTTGCATGCATCCATGATTGAGTAACATGGTGTATACAATTTTTTTATTATTCTTTAGACAGGAAATGTATATGTTCATTCTTGCAGTACATATTATATGAACTATATACAATGGAACTTTACTATACTCTATACGTATCACTTATCTTATTAAATACTTGAAATTTTGTATATTTCTGTTTTTTTTTTTGTTATGGAAATCTTTCATGGTGGACCCTAGGCATGACAAAGGCGCGGCGCAAGTGTGCTTGTGCTCCAGCCCTGGACCTCTTTGCTTGGGCATTTTTTTTTTCTGAAAGCCCACAATAAGAGCATGCGGGCATATTTATCATTTTAAGCTTGCATTGGTAGTTCGTGTGTTTGTGCTAAGTAATAGAGAAGAACGCTTGGCATGATATTGAAGCCAAAATCTTTTCTGCTGAAGCTGAACAAAGACACTCGAAATAATAGAGATGAAATAAGTTAAGTACTTAGCACAAAACAACCTGTAAAAACAAGAAGACTAATATGGTAATCTTCTTAATTACGCATCAGAAGCCAAATGATCGGCGGAGGTTTCAGTATAACAAGATATGGTGCTCGCGTCAGAACTTGAATTCTCATCCCTCTCTAAATCACCATCACCTTTTGCCATGAACACATCCAGGAACAAGGCCGTCTGGGCTTTGCGGCAGAACCGGCGGTGAGAGAAAGAAGAGCAGCAAAAAACTGTTGTACTGAGGCTGCTGCCAAATATGCAATCGCACTCCTGGGCAACTGATTTGCTTATACCAGAGTTCTGTGCAGAGTCCGAAAGAAGTATTTTCATCATTGGAATGTACACGCTCTGGATGCAACGGAACAGGAGGAGGCACGGGGAAGATCAGATGCTAGTGAAGAATGCAGTCCACTGGACGATCGACCTAGCACATGACCTATGGGAGATTGCAAAACCAAAAGAAAGAACAACAGCCATGGTGAATGTCAGGCCTGCTTGGCGACCTCCACCTGCTGGTTGGACCAAATGTAACACTGATGCAGCCTTTCAGGGGGGTGTTGGACAAGGAGCGACAGGAGCAGTCTTAAGGGACTCTGCGGGTTTATTTTTGAGAGCTCGAGCTCGCTGGTACCAGCATGGTTTGGATGCTTTGATGATGGAAGCTATGGCTTGCCGAGATGGTATGATTCTTGCAAGGGAGAGTGCAGTGGCCAAGCTCCAGATAGAAACTGACAATCAGGAGTTAGTCGGCTTATGGCAACGGGGGGACTATCATCATTCTTACTTGGCGCCAATTCTCAGGGAGATTGCTTTGCTTAAGGCTTCTTTTGCTGATTTTTCTCTCATGTACGCTAGTCGCTCATGTAATCGCATAGCTCATGTTCTAGCGCAGCAGGTCACAGATGATTGCAAACTGGAAGAGTGGCACATTGCTCCAGCTTGCATCACTGCCCTGTTGGCTGAAGAATGTACCTCTTATACTCCCTGATGAATGAATGAAGTCCTGAATCGCAAAAAAAAAAAAAAAAAGGGGCTGCTGCTACTGTTTTGGGGCTTTATAGTTGTTACTAGGTAGCGTACCCGTGCGTTGCTACGGGACAACAACCTTCGATCTAAAAACATACGGATCGCACGATAAGATAATAGCTCACATACTCTACGATATAGACCTTTTGGTGATGCATTTAAGATAATGCTTTATATCGGATATTTTTTTCATGCGCCAATAAATCCACAAATAAGTCCTGCCACATCTCCGCACCATTCTATACACATGTTTGAGTATATAAGTAAATATGTTAGTATCTGTAACATGGCTAACAATATAATATAGCACGTTAATAATAATTAGAAAAATGTGCTTATAAGCCTCGGGCAAAGAACAATGAATAAGACAACAGCATATAATATAGAACAATGAAATTACACAGAAACACAGGTCCATGTGATGCTTTAGAATAATACTGTTGTTGCATGTTATTAGTGTTCGGTACTCTCGAGCTGCCTGAAAGCGAACGCCTAAATTGAAACACTGCTTAGAGATGTCTCGATCATCCATTAACAACTCTTGTAGATCCTTAACACTCAGTAACAACACCATACATATTGAATGGGCCGTCAGGTTGTTATGAAGATCAACATGACCTTAGTTATTCATCTCATACCTTTCATAGTGTTTCTTATTTATTTCACTCCTCTTTTCATCATTCTTGTGTACCGTTCTCTCTCCCTCTGCCTCTTCTCCTCCTTAGGATCTAGATCTAGTGACACCAATCTTGGTCGGGTATGATTCCCTTAAATAAAATTTGGGGAGGAGTTGCAAACATAAAAACATACACTATTATATAGACATGTTGAAAAAGCTTACTTACCTCTATGGGTTGCATTTGTAAGGTCCTCGAAAGGTACCCGACGACCACCGGTTGGGCTTGGTGTGTCCATCAATACTGCCTATAAAAAGCTATCCCAATATTATTGAATTGCACTAAATTAAAAGAGGTAGCCCACCAGTAGCATTAGTTAGTCAGCAACCAGCAGAGAAGTCTGTTGTATAAAATAATGGAAGAATCATGTGCATGAAATAATGCCACTGTGTATTTTATCCTCGATTTATGCAAGTCCTAGCTCTCTGGCATGCACACTGAAAGTGAGGAGAGGCGGTCGGACCTGGACTGCTGGACGATGACGCGGCAACGGCGAGATGGCAGCGCGTACGTCGTGTCCGGCGGCGGCGGCGTGTACGTCGCATCTGGCAGCTGCAGCGCGTGCGTCGTGTTCGGGCGGCGGATAGAGCGAGACTGCCTCTCTTCCCTTCCCCTTCTTGTGTTGACAATGGCCTGGGGCGTGCGCCGGCCGTGGATTGGTGCGGCTGCTGGCGGCCGGCTGTTTCCTGGCTGCGTGCCTTGCGGGCGGTGGTGATGGATGGCAGTGACAAGATGGAGGTCGCGGTTTGATCGACTGTAGGTCCTCACGTCTCTCCGTGGAGCTCGACCTCCGCGAACAAGAGGCTGAGGTCAGCAGCGGCGAGGGCCAGGCGTGCACCAGCGTACTGCGACGACGGCGGAGACCTCGGCGCCTAGCACGATGGATAAGCCGACCGGCTCCTGGATCACGGATAAGTCACCGGCTCCTCGACGATGACAGACACACGATCGAGGTTCAGCCGCGGCGAGCGCAGGCAGCCCGATCGCATGCACAGATGCCGTCCAGGCAAGGTGGTGGCACGCGCGCACAGCCACAGCAAGGGGACAGTGCAGATCGCGCAATGAAGTCCAGGCAATGCGGCAGCACGCGCCTCCTACGATCGAGCTAATCCCTCGTGAGAGCCTCAAGGAAAGAAAAGCGACGGCTCCAAAGATTACCCAGGTCCGAAGGAAAGGAATAGAAAGGAAAGCAAGGAAGAGAAAGGAAAAAGGAATAGAAAGCAAGGTAATAGCCACGTCCGTAATTATCGCAGGAAGCAGAGCGAACAAAACCTCCGTGCGGTACGCAGGAGGCAGAACGAAACCACGGTGGTGCGATTGCCGCACGATAGAAAATCTCTTACTTTTAACCTTTTTATTTGTATAGATATAGATATAGATATAGAGAAGAGATATATCAGGGTGTACATATAGCGGTATGGGGTGTTTGGCTTCGGCCTGCCTGGTGTCATCCACACCACGCGCAAAAACAAACGGAACGGGTCCACGCCAAGCACAGGAATGAAGCGTGCTCAGTCCTACTGCAGCCCATCTCGCTGCGGCAGTGCAGATGCATGCAGTTCCATGTTTTTTACGGTAGCAGAGAAGGCGCGCTGCATCTGAAGTAGCCAAGTAGGCCTAGTAGTAGATGTAAAAAGGAGCGTGGGCCGTTAGTTGGGCCTGGTGTGTGCGTGCGTGTGTGTGTCAGATCGTCACCAGGCCGTGTTGGTCAATTTAAGGTGCTTAGCAGTTTATTTATCGTAAAGTTTAACGCGCGCTGTGTTGCGCTCCCGGCGGAGGGAACGACCACGCGCAGCCTGGCCTGCGTGCCTTGGGCCTCCAGAGCCTGCAACGCTGGGCCTGTAACGCATGGGGCCCTCTGCTTGCTATGCTGAGCCTGCCGCCTGAGATGCACAGAGTCCTCACACACTCATATGCATGCGGCTCTTTTTCTTATTCTTTTAATTTTTTAGTTTTTGTTTTATGTGAGTTTTTTTCTTTTTATTTTTTATCCTTTAATATTTTTTATTTATTTTGGTTTTCATTGATTTTTCTTTTGTTTTTATTTTTCTATTTTTATTTTCAGTTTTTTTCCGGTAGTTTCGGTTTCTTCTTATTTTGTATGCATTAGTTTTCAGTATGATTTTTTATTTTCAATTTTAGTTTTCAGTCAATTTTTTTCAATTTCAGTTTTTAGTCTAGTTTTTTATTTCATTTTTCATTCATGTTTTTTATTTTTATTTTTTAGTTTTCATATAAAATCTTTTAGATTTTTTAAGTAGCAAATTTAGTATTACATGATAGCAATTTCTTCATAAATCACTAACAAATTTTTACACATAAATTGCTACTACAGTAAAATTTATCGAAACATAGGCAATGTAATAATTTGGCTTTTAGGCTATAGCTTGTCTTGTTTTGTATCACTATCATTATTTTTAAAAGCCTCAGGTTGGCGAGAAAGTCATGTTTTTACGTTATTTGCATTATGGTTTCTAATAACTTGCCCTCTCTAATTGGTAGCTTATAATTAATGTTTATTTTAATATTTTGTCCCTCTAGGTTGCCCCCTAGTTGGTAGCTTATTTTAGAGGTTAGTACTATGTAAATAATATAGAATAAATTTATTATATTCCTATGGTAACAACCGATATGCATACCATACCATATAAAAATTTTAGTGTATTCGGGGAGTAGCAATTTTAGTATTTTGTCGGGGTCCAAAATAAGGGCCCCTTAAGGAAAGCCCAACAAGCAGAACGGTCGGCCGGCAGCCTCCCACTTCCACTACCTAAGCCCACAAATGCCGGGAGGCGGACGCACGGCCCACGACCCGTCCGAGCCTACCTCACCGAGGGGCTCGGACGGCGCCGATTCTCCGCCTCGCCCGAGCCCCGGCCAGGGGTCCGGACGAGCCTCCACTCTCCGTCCCGCCCGAGCCCCCCGGCGGGGCCTCGGACGAGCCGCCGGCTTCCGTCCCGCCCGAGCCCCCTCGTCAACCGGGCCTCGGACGGGGCGCCGTCCCAGAGTTAAAAGGCCGTACCACCGACTTGACGATATCCACCATCGCCCGTGTCGAGCGCTCCATGTTCCGGGCAGGGGATGGGCATCGCCCGTCCACGACCCACGACGGCAATCATGCTTACGCAGTCTCCACGATGGAGGCCACGCCCGCCACAAGGGGGGCACCTGTCTTGCCTAACCCCTCCGCTAGGTCCCATCGCCGGAACCCCGGGGCGCCATCCAACACGCCAAAGCCACGGCAGCCGGCGTCACCCCCCGTGCGGGAGTGGACTGGACACCCCCTCCAGTCAACCAATAGTCCACCATGTGAGCTTCCGAGCCGGGATGGGCAACCACGTGCCGGGCGACCGGTCACGGCTGTTCCAACCACTCTCCGCACGGCGACAAGCTCCGAGGCCACCCGAGCCTCGGCCTCCATGCGGGTCAAAGCTACAGGGGCTCTGGCGCCCCCTCCGACGCACTCCACCGACTCCAACGGGGACGCCCGTCATTCCGGACAACGGGGGGCAAGGAGGCGACGTCGCCTTGCCTCGCCACGGTCCGGGACTGTTGGCCCACGCCGGAGCCTCGTCCGGGGAGGACGGAAGCACGTGACCCGGCCTACGAGCATGACCACCTCTTGTAAGGCCCCGCCTTCCCCTTGCGGCTATAAAAGGGGAAGGCAGAGACCCTTAGATGACAGGTACACACACTCAAGCCCGATATTGGCATCCTCCTCAATCATCACGAGACTTGGGGCCCCTGTCCCTCTCTCTTTGCTTGTACACCCTACCCTACGAGCACTTCGGTGCAAGGTAATACAAGAACTCCTCCCCTCACTTTGGGCGTAGGGCCTTCTCTTGCCCGAACCAAGTATAAATCCTTGTGTTCATCTTGTACACCATCCGGGGGTTGGGAACACGCACCACAAATTCACTCGTTGGTGCTAGGACCGCCAGTTCTAGCACCGACAGTTGGCGCGCCAGGTAGGGGATCTGTGCGTGTTTCGCCTCTTTTCCCGCCAAACCTCCGGATGGCCGCCAGGCGTGGCGACGCCGGGCGACTTCTCACCCCCAACTCCTCTCCACTCCGGCCCGGCGGAGCGGGGACCCCGATCCGGTTCGGTGAGCTTGAGTTCGTGTCGACTGGGGTCCAGTACGACATGGAACTCCTCCCGACTGGGGTTCAGAGGCCTTCCGACGAGCCCCCGGCGGACTCGACACCGGTCCGGCGCAGGAGGCACCACGGTGCTCGCTCCCGCCGCACTCGACGGACGCACCACGGCGGTATTTGGCGGTCTTCCACGAAGATCTTTTCGCGTGGGCTGGGACGACACCCGCCGTAGGGACGCTCAGCCGCCGTCGCCACCACGCCAGCCATTTGGCATGGCCAACGCCGCTGTCACGTACACAGCGTTGGTCTCCACCACCATGGGAGCCCGGAGGAGGCGTCCCCGCCGTCGGCGGCGCTCCACGGAGCACCCCGACGCAGACATCCCCGACGGATCCGCCCATGCCTACGAGGAGTACCTGATCAGGCAGGAGGAACAGCGACGCCACTCCGGCACGCGCTACACCCACCCGATCCGGCGCCACCTCAGTACACGGAACCCGGGGGGTTCATCCGGGAGCACGCCGCCTTCGGCTACCCCCACTCCGACTCCCGGGACGACATGTACGACCTGGGACGCGAGTGCTTCCACGTGGAGGTTCGTGATCTCGGCGCCGACGGCCGCGACAGCGACGATGGGGATCAGGATCGTGACCCTAGGCACGCCGATAGGCCCGCCCCGACGGGCGCCACCCCAGTGGATCCGGGAGCCTCTCGACCCGCAGGTGCAGACCCCGCCACCTGCGGCCACCCGAGGGCGGAGGATCCAGCCGCCACGCCCGAGAGCCACGTCAACCCACCGTCGAAAGCAGATCCGCGATCTCGGGGCCAAGCTTGACCACGACCGTCTTCAGCTACGGCAAAAGATAGACGCGCTCGAGCAAGGCCACCGCGCGCCGCTCAACCCAAGCCCGGCGGGCACGCCCGCCCGACGTCCAGCGAGGATAGTCAACGACGAGGGGGCGAGCATCCTCCGTCTTCCTGCGTGCAAGCCAAAACGTTGCGGCTGCGGCCTTCTACTCGGTCAATGCCGGAACCCTCCACCAGGAGGCGCCCGCGTCGCAACGAGCCACGAGACCTCATCGAAGCCGCCGCAGTCCAACAAGCCGAGAGCTCGTCCTCGCGCCTTCGCGCTCGCAAGGACGAGGAACCCGCGGGCATTCCCCGGGAGGAGCGCGAGGCCTCTGTCCACCAGGATCCCACACGAGGCCGGCTCGCGAGCGCATCCGGGACAAACCGCGGCGACCTCAACGACGGCGATGCACGCAACATCGTGAGGGAGGCGAGCGCGGGACGAACGCGACCGCCCCGGCAGCAGGCGGCAGGCGTGACAGCGACGAGGACGCGACGACGCGGACCCCGGGGCCCGTGCCTTTGGCCGGGAGATCCCGCAGCGCGTGTTTCCCTTTCCGGTTCCGCCTGACCCGCCAACCTCGCCAAATACTCGGGTGAGACGAACCCCAGGGTATGGCTCAACGATTACCGCCTTGCCTGCCAGCTGGGCGGGGCGGACGACGACAGGCTCATCATCCGCAACCTTCCCCTTCACCTAGGCGACGCCGCTCGGGCCTGGCTGGAGCACCTTCCCGCCCGCACGGTCTTTGACTGGACCGATCTAGTCAAGGTCTTCGTGGGGAACTTCCAGGGCACGTATGTGCGCCCTGGGAATTCCTGGGATCTCCGTAGCTGCCGCCAGAAGCCCGACGAGTCACTTCGCGACTTCATCCGCCGCTTCTCCAAGAAGTGCACCGAGCTGCCCAACGTGGCCGACACCGCCATCATCAGCGCGTTCCTCGACGGGACGACCTGCAAGGAGCTGGTCCACGAACTGGGACGGAAGATGCCCTCCACCGCCAACGAGCTGTTTGAGGTGGCCACGAATTTCGCCTCCGGTGAGGAGGCGGTGGGGGCCATCTTTCGCGGCGCCAACGACAAGGACAAGCGGAAGAATGAAGAAGCCAGTGGTGCAGCGACCCGCAGCCAGAAGAAGAACAAGAGGGGCAAGCGGAGGGGGAAGCAAGGCAAAAAGGAGGAAGACTCCGAGGACGATCTCGTCGCTGCGGCCGACCGCAAGGCACCTCGAGGCCCCCCGGGGCCCGGGGCGTTCGACGACATGCTCAAGAAGCCTTGCCCCTTCCATAAATTCCCCGTCAAGCACACCATGGGGGAGTGTGACTTGGCCTGCCGATTCTACCAAAAGCTCCCCCCGCCCGAGGACAAAAAGAAGAAGGAGAAGGAGGAAGAAGACAAGGATGACGGGTTCCCGAAGATCCACGATGTCTTCATGATCATCGGGGGCCTCCCAGCAAATCTTTCACCACGACAGATCAAGCGCGAGCGCCGAGAGGTTTTCTCGGTGCACCCCGCCACGCCGCGGTACCTACCATGGTCGGCCGAGGCCATTACCTATGGCCCCGACGACCACCCGCTCTACGTACCAAACCCCGGGAGATACCCACTCGTGGTGGATCCCGTCATCGGCAACGTTCGGCTCACTAAGGTGCTGATGGATGGCGGCAGCGCCCTCAACATCCTCTACTCCGACACCCTCAGTCTCTTGGGGGTGGAGCGCCCGCACCTCCGACCCTCCATCTCTCCCTTTCAGGGCATTGTGCCGGGCAAGCGAGCCTGGCCCCTCGGGCAGATTGACCTCCCCGTCGTCTTCGGAACACCATCAAACTACCGCAAGGAGGTCATCACCTTCGACGTGGTTGACTTCCGAGGAACCTACCACGGCATACTCGGACGCCCCGCGTACGCGAAATTCATGGCGGTCCCGAACTATACGTACCTCCTCCTCAAGATGCCAGGCCCCAACGGCGTCATCACCGTTGGCTCCTCCTACGAGCACGCGTTCAACTGCGACGTGGAGGCCATCGAGCATGCCGAGGCCATGGCCGTCTCCGAGGCTCTCGACTCCAAGCGCCACGCCCGGCACCTTCGAGCCGTCCGATGGGGTAAGGGGAGGTCCCGCTCGACCCCCTCCACCTCGTCCGGCAAGACGGTGAAGATCTGTGACTCCCTCGACCCTAAATAGGAAGCCGTGCTCGTCGACTTTCTCCGCGCGAACATCGACATCTTTGCGTGGAGTCCCTCGGACATGCCGGGCATTCCGAGGGATGTCGCCGAGCACTCCCCTTGATATCCGGCCGGGTCCGGACCGGTGAAGCGGCGGCTCGCGCCCGATTCGACGAGGAGAAGCGCAGGGCCATCGGCGAGGAGGTGAACAAGCTCTTGGCGGCCGGATTCATTAAGGAGGTGTTCCACCTCGAGTGGTTATCTAATCCTGTACTGGTTAGGAAGAAGAGTGGGAAATGGAGGATGTGTGTAGACTATACTAGCTTAAATAAAGCATGTCCGAAAGTCCCTTTTCCCTTACCACGTATTGATCAGATAGTCGACTCCACCTCGGGGTGCGAGCTCTTATCCTTCCTTGATGCTTATTCCGGCTACCACCAAATAAAGATGAAGGAGTCCGACCAGCTCGCGACGTCCTTCATCACCCCGTTCGGCATGTATTGTTACAAGACGATGCCCTTCGGGCTTAGGAACGCAGGGGCCACGTACCAACGATGCATGCTAGGCGTTTTCGGCGACCACATCGGCGAAACCGTAGAGGCCTACGTCGACGACATCGTGGTCAAGACTAAAAGGGCTGACGACCTCATCTCTGACCTCAAGATCGTTTTCCAGTGTCTTAAGGCCAAAAGTGTCAAGCTCAACCCCGAGAAGTGCGTCTTCGGGGTTCCCCGAGGCATGCTCCTCGGGTTCATCGTCTCCAAACGCGGCATCGAGCCCAACCCAGAGAAAGTCACTGCGGTGACGAGCATGGGGGCGATTAAGGAACTGGGGGCGTCTGGCCGAGTCATGGGCTGCTGGCGGCCCTCGGCCGCTTCATCTCACGACTTCGGCGAGAAGGGCCTGCCCCGTACCGCCTCCCGAGAAAGTCCGAGCGCTTCTCTGGACCACCGAGGCCCGGGGGCCCTCGACAAGCTCAAGGCTGCCCTCACCGGTGCCCCCGATCCTCGTCCCGCCCGCCGAGGGTGAACCCCTCCTCTTGTACGTCGCCACGACCACCCAGGTGGTCAGCGCGGCCATCGTCGTCGAAAGGCAGGAGGAGGGCCACGCCTTGCCGATCCAACGGCCAGTCTACTTCATCAGCGAAGTGCTGTCCAAGACCAAGATCCGCTACCCGCAGATCCAGAAGCTGCTCTACGCGGTGGTCCTTACTCGGCGCAAGCTCCGGCACTACTTCGACGCCCACCCCGTGACGGTGGTCTCTTCCTTCCCGTTGGGAGAAATCCTCCAGAATCGGGAGGTCTCGGGGCGGGTTGCCAAGTGGTCCGTCGAGCTTATGGGGGAGACTCTCTCCTATGCGCCGAGGAAGGCCATCAAATCTCAGGTCTTGGCCGACTTCCTCGGGAGTGGATCGACACCCGGTACCGCCGCTCCCGCTCCAGGCGGAGTGCTGGACGATGTACTTCGACGGGTCCTTAATGAAGACCGGGGCCGGCGCCGGCCTCCTCTTCGTCTCTCCCCTCGGGGTGCACATGCGGTACGTGATCCGCCTTCACTTCCCAGCGTCGAATAATATGGCAGAGTACGAAGGCCTGCTCAACGGGTTAAAGATCGCCGTCGAACTTGGCGTCAAGCGCCTCGACGTCCGAGGGGACTCGCAGCTCGTCATCGACCAGGTCATGAAAGACTCAAGCTGCCACGACCCCAAGATGGATGCGTCTTTGCAAAGGAAGTGCGCGCCCTGGAGGACAAGTTCGACGGTCTCGAGCTCAACCACGTCGTCCGGAGGCACAACGAAGCCGCCGACGAACTTGCCAAGATCGCCGCTGGAAGAGCCCCGGTTCCCCCTGACGTCTTCACCAAAGACCTCGCAGCTCCTTCCGTCACGATCGGGGGGCAAGAGGAGGACTCAGAGGATCGTTCCGACCCCCCGTCGGGGGCTGGAGGCCCGTCCAAGGCCCCCTCAACTTCCGAGGTATCCTCGGCATCAAATGCCGAGGTCATGGAGATCGACGGAGGGAATCCAGAGGTCGACCCCAAACCGGACTGGAGAAAGCCACTCCTCGACTGGATCATCCGGGGAGTCCTCCCCGAGGACATCAACCAAGCCAGGCGCACCGCAAGAAGAGCGAAGTCTTTCGTCGTCATCGGGGACGAGCTCTACAAGCGAAGCCCCTCGGGAGTCTGCGGCCCGATGCATCACGGCCGAGGAGGGCCTCGCCCTAGCCCACAAGATCCACGCAGGTGTCTGCGGCCACCACGCCGCTCCCGCTCCCTCGTCGGCAACGCTTTCCGACAAGGGTTCTACCTGGCCGACCGCAATCGCTGACGCCACTGAGGTAGTACGCACCTGCGAAGGATGTCGATATTACGCTCGCCGACGCACTCGCCGGCTCAGGCGCCAGACCATCCCGATCACGTGGCCTTTCGCCGTGTGGGGCTTGGATCTGGTAGGACCCCTCAAGAAGGCGCCCGGGGGCTTCACCCATTCTGCTCGTCGCCATCGACAAGTTCTCCAAGTGGATCGAAGCACGCCCGTCACCAACATTCGGTCCGAGCAGGCGGTGCTTTTCTTCACCGATATCATCCACCGCTTTGGAGTCCCGAACTCAATCATCACCGACCACGGCACCCAGTTCACGGGGCGAAATTTGAAAACTTCTGCGATAAGCACCGGTCTGGCGCGTCGTCGGTCCTCGGTCGCGCACCCTGCACGAGCGGGCAGGTAGAGCGGGCCAACGGGATGATACTACAAGGGCTCAAGCCTCGGATCTTCAACAAGCTCGACAAGTTCGGCAAAAGGTGGCTCGAGGAACTCCCCTCGGTCCTCACGGAGCCTCAGGACAACGACCAGCAGAGCGACGGGTTTCACGCCCTTCTTCCTGGTGTACGGCGCTGAAGCCATCTTGCCTACCGACTTGGAATTCGGATCGCCGAGGCTAAAAGCCTACGACGAGGCCCGCAACCAAGTGACTCGGGAGGACTCGCTGGACATGCTTGAGGAAGCCAGGGACGCTGCCCTCCTACACTCGGCAAGATACCAGCAGTCCCTCCGACGCTACCACGACCGACGAGTCCGGACCCGAGACCTCAGGGAAGGTGATCTGGTGCTCCGTCTCCGCCAAGACAACAAAGGACGCCACAAGCTCACGCCGCCCTGGGAGGGGCCCTTCATCGTCGCTGAAGTCCTCAAGCCGGGCACATACAAGCTCGCCAACGAGGATGGCGAGATCCTCAACAACGCTTGGAACATCCAACAGCTACGTCGCTTTTACCCCTAGAAATTCCAAGCATTGTACATACGCTTTGTATCATTGGCTAAATAAAACTAAGTCCTTGGGCGTTTTTCCAAGTCACAGCACTCTGTCCCCAGTAGGACTCAGCGAGACTTGCTTTTGGCTCACCAAAACCAAGCCTCCCTCGGGGGCTAGAAAGGGGGGAACACCCTCCTGGAAAGCACCCCTCAAAAAATCTTTCTCGAAATCTTTTTCGTTTTCCTGGCTACCTTTCGTAGACTTTACGATCCTGAAGGTTTCGCATACTTAGGAAAAGGCACGACCAAAGGTCATCCTGAGGCCAAGGACGGCCGAGCCGCGAGGTCACCTACGCCCGAGCGCTACGGTGCCTCCACTCGCCACCCTCGGCAAAAGAATGACTCTTAAGTGCCGCGAGGAGGTCGCTCGACTATGGAAGGGCAACGGGGCCGAGGCATCTACTCGCGCCGTCCCTCCCCTCGGTGAAAAGAGCGACCCCCGGCTGCAAAGCATCCTCGCAAGAACCAAGTAGCGAATACAAACGGAAGGAAAGGCGAGAGATAACGAAAAAGCCAGTACAAAAAGCATAAAGCCTCAACGGGCCGATTCACAAAGTGTCTCATAAAAACAAAATCAACATAAACTTTTATTTACATGGGCACTTGGGCCCGGCTGCGAGATCTCTCGAGGGGCATCCGGGCCACCAACGTCTTGGGCAGCAACATCCACGACCTCGGGGCCTCCAGCACCAGCGTCCGCAACCTCGGCAGACACGACCTCGGCGACCGCAGCCTCGCCGTCACTGGCTTCCTCCGGAGGAGTGGAGACGACGGCGGGCGCAAAAGTAGCCACCAGTGCGGCGGAGCCCCGCTCCTCTCGGCCTCCTCGACGAGTTGGGCCAGCACATCGGTCTCGTGCCCCATCTCCTCTTCGGCCACGACGAGTCCCTCGGCGATCCGAGGGAGGTCGAGCCGGTAGTGGGACATGGTCGGCCGCGAGCATGCGACACGCCCGACTTCGGAGGGCCTCAGCGCCGACGCGCCTCCACCACAAGGGCACCGCCGCGCCGGCCAGCGACATCAAGTTCTTTGCCGCCCGGCTTCTTCACCTCCACCGCGGGCGCAGACGGCTGTGGCCTCCCGCGTCGCCGGGGTCTCAAGCTCGCCTGCGCCAAGTTATAGGCGGCTTGCACGCGAGAGGCCCCCTCCAGCTCGTCACCCCGCCCCTCGCAGATCCGCCAAAAACCCGAGTTAGGCCCTCGGGAGGTGTACCACAGGCATGAAGACCAGTCGCAGCTCTTACCTCGCAGTTGGCCGCGGAGGGTCTCGTTCTCGCCGATCCCGCAAGGCTGCGTCCTTCAGCCTTGGGGAGTACTCCACCGCCCGTGACGGCTGGCGGCCTCCGAGGCCTCCCGGCTTGTCGGGACGGGGACTTGATGGAGTCCGCCGAAGGCGAGGCCTCGGCGACCATCGCCTCCTTCTCCGTCCGGAGCTGGTCAAGGCTCCTAGCGTGGCCCGCCCGCGACCCCCCTGGCGAGGGTAGCGTCCTCGCGCGCCGTCGTGGCCTCGGCCTGAGCTGGGAGACGAGAAAGGCGGAGCTTCGGCGTCCCTTCTCCGACACGGCCGTCGTCACTGGGCAACCAGGCCCTTCTGGCTGAAGGAACTGGTCGTGAAGGCCCGGCCGACGCGCGGAGAACCTCCGACTTCCCGCTCGGCGTCCGCGCCAAATCCCGCAACACACGCTCTCCACCATCGATCCATTGGGAAGACGCCTCTGGAGGGAAGGAGGGCTGAAAGCTCACTCACCCGGCAAGGGGGAGCTCTGGCACAACCCCGACACAATGGTCAGGCGGCCTTCTCGTAGCGGTCGCGCAGTCCGCCACGCTCATCGAATCCTCCCCTCCTTGGCGTCATCGGCGCAAGGCCCCCGCCTCTCCGGGGCCCCCAGGCGGCCGGCTCTCCAGCGAGGTAGGCTCCCGGCGGGTTGCTCGCCGGACGCTCAAGCCGAGGCCGTGGCACCCACGGTGGCGCCCCGGTCACCCCTGCGCATCCTCGGCTCCTCCCTCCCTGCGGTAGCACCCGCCTCGGTGGCCACGGCAGTGAAGGGGCGAGGCGGCTCCCGCCTCGGTCATAACCACGGCGGGCGTAGCAGCCACCACGGGCTCCTCCACCGCTGCCTCTACGGGCACCGAGTCTACCGGGCCGACACGGCCAGGATCACCACGTCGTCTTCCTCGGCTGGGCGCCTCCGCCCGTCGGCGGTACCAGCAGGCCGGCTCCTCGACAGGCGCCACAGGCACGCCCCGGTCCCCTCGGCAGACGCTGCGCCGCCTCTGCTTCCGCCGGCGGGGACCGCTCCGCGAACGGGGCTCCTCGACGACCTTCTCCCCTCCTCAGCCCCAACCGTCGGCTCGACGGTGGAACCGAGATCCGCGCTTCCGACCCCCCGCCTTTCAAGCTTTCCGAGGGGCAAGGGGGGCCGCGTCCACCGCGGCCCGTGCGCTTCAAGCTGCGAATGGGGACAAGGCGGAAGTTAGCGGACGGAAAAAAAAGGCGAACGTCGAGATCGGCGGCAAGGTGTGGACACCACTTACCCGCGCACTTTGATCTTAGCTCGGGCCGGGACCCGCCCTTGGCGAAATGCCTCGGGGCGCCCGGACGACCGCATGACGGCCCCAGGCGTCCTGCTGTGGGCCTCCGACCCGCCTCCCGGCCGACGCGGGCCGCTCTGGGGACAGGCCTGCGGGGAGGGCTCGGCGACCTCCTTCCCCGTGACGTCACGACTCCTCCCCGAGACGTCCGGCTCGGAGGCATCGCGCGGCCCCAAGTCCGCGCCCCGGAGACAGCCTCTCCGGCCGCCCTTCCGGACGGCGGCGCCGGCGACGAACCACCGACCGCCCCGGCGCGCGACGTCACCTCCGGAGGGATCCAACCCGCGGCAGCGGCTCGTTCGTCCCTCGTCCCACTCCCTCCCCACCATCGCCGTCATCAATGCGCCGTGCTCGGTGGTGTCCTCGGCGTCTCGCTAGAGGGAGACCCTCCTGCTCCCGACGCCGCCGCAGCCGAGACAGGTCCTCCTTCTCCTTCTCGCTTGCGGGCGTTGCGCGCCGCGCGGCGCTCTCCTTCTTACGCTTCTCCGCCTCAGCGTGCTCGCGGTTGGCAGCCTTCTCCGCGGCGATCGGGGGGCTTCGGCGGCCTCAGCCTCTCCGCGAGCCCTCCCTGCAAGCGCGCGACGACCGGGGGTTAGCATGGGGAAGAGGAAGAAGAGGAGCGGAACACAACGGCGGAGGAGACGGGTCTTACCAGATCGATGTAGTCCTTATCCGGCCGCATCGGGATCCGAGCAACCGTGGACTGCTCCACCGATGCCGCTCGCTTCGTCCGGTCAAGGACCTCGGCGAACCCGAGGTCCTCGGCCGCCATCCGGTCCCCTCCCGGGGTTGCCAGCCGCATGTCATACAGCCAGCGTACCGCCCGATGCATGAGCGGCAATACGCGCCGCTTGTGGAAACCGGCGATCACCGCCGAGGCGTCAGACCCTCCTTGGTCAGGCGCGCCAGGCGGCAAACACCTTCCCTTGGCGGGGTCACCCTCTCGGGATCAACTCTTTCCGCCACGGCGGCGGCTCGAGTCGAACACCTTCCCGGTGTAGGCAGGCGGTGGCCACCGATGTTGCGAAGGTAGAACCACTTGCTGTGCCAACCACGGTTCGAGTGGCGAGCCTCGCCGGGGATATAGTCCCTGCGGTGCTTGGATCGCAATTGCGCAGCGTGCGACTACCGGCCGGACGGCCAACCTCTTCCCTCTCTCTCCTGCTCCTTCCCTTTCTCTTTCTCCGCCCGGGCGGAGATTTCAGGAATAAGGTGGCCTCGAAGAAGTAGAGCCACAGGTCCCAAGTGGGCGCCGACGCCGAGGTAGCCCGCACAGAGCCACGAAGACGGCCGCGTGGGAGATGCGGTTGGGGGCGAGGTTGTGGAGCTCTGTGCCGTAGTGCTCCAGAGCGCCCGCAGAAACGCCCCACCGGCATCCCGAGCCAGCGCTCATGGAACGACGTGAAGCTCACGACGTACCCGGCGGAGGGCGCGGATACCGATCATCCGGCGACGGCACGATCCACTCCGGCGGCGGAAGTCATTCCGAAGCGCCAGAGGCCCCTTCTCCACCAACGCCACCAGCTCCGCCTCCGTCACGGGCCGGGACTCCCGGCCCGCCACGCCAACAACGTCGGCCTTGGGTGCCATCGCAAGGGCGAGATCGAGCGAGGAGGGCGGCACGGAAGTCCTCTTCCTTTCCCTCTCCGGCGAGCTCAAGAGATTACTCCGGGGGCGGGGCTGTGGAAGGCAGAGGCGAAGAGCAAATGCGCAGAGATGCAAAGGAAAGGCCAATACGGCCGCCGCACAGTATTTATACCCGACGCGCTCCCTCCTTTTGCATTGTGCGTATCAACCCACAATGCGCCCACTCGACAGCACATCGCGACGGCCCGAGGCGCCGGCGCACGACGACGCGGGCACACGGACACACAGACACACGCACGGCACACCCCTCACAAGCGATCCGGGCCACGGAACCCGGGCCCCGCCACCGCGCTGGCCACAGCGGGAGGCGTAGCCGCCGCACATCACATCCTCCGTGGGACCCGTGGGCGCTAGCGCACACGGCAGAATCGCCAAAGACGGAGAAAGTGGGGCCCGCCACAAGCCGCGCTGGGCGCTCCGTGATCGCCGGCCGGCCGCCCGAAAAGACGCGCCCCACGCCCACGCAAGGCGAAACAGAGATCCTTCTCCACGAAGGAGCCAGGCGACGGCCCACTTAAGACCCAGGGGTTCGCAGGCGGCCCATCTAAGGGTTCGACGCCCACCCCGGGCGGCGAGTCGTGGGCAGCTCGGATGGCCTCATACGCCCTGCCCCCGCGAGCCGGGGGCCGCCCTTGCAAGCATCCGAGGCCAACACGGCGGCCGAGTAGGGGATCCCGCGTGGGGAGAGCACCGAGCCCTCGGGACCCGGCGGATGGGACCCGAGCCCCACCTCGAGCATACCGTGCGGGCTCTTATGAACCGCGCCTCCGGGCCCAAACCAACCCCTAGCGAATGGGGCACAAGGCGGTTCACTTGGATTCTCCCGCTAATACTCACCGGATCTAGTCGTGTTCGACACTCGCCGACGATAGCACGACGAAGTCCACCCTCCTCCCCGCGGAAGGGAAGCCGAGGTGCGTAAGAAACCGGCGGCCGAGTCCCATTAGGTTCCCTCGTCGCTACGAGGGCTCGGGGGCTTCCCCAACGAGCAAACCAATTCCGGGAAAACACCCTAAAACCCAGCCGAACCCCCGGACGAGCCGACGGGCCCGGGGGCTCGGCAAAGACGGGCCGTCTGTCCACCAAAAAGACGCACAAGCCCTCGGACGAGTGCCCTCACTCGCCCGAGGCCTGGCTACACCTCGGCGGGCAGGGGCGCCCCCACCGGATAGCATGGCTCTCGAGACAAGCCTCAAAGCCACGTCGTGCAAGCTAAATGCAAGCCTTCGAAGGAGTCCCCAAACTCCTCCGAAGCCTCGGGGACTACACCCGCCAAGATGCGCCAGCGCACCGGGAAAGTATCGATGGCAACCGAGGAAGCACGACCTCAACCTCTCGAACGAGTGCTCCCACTCCTACAGAGGCTCGGGGGGGCTCTTGTCGGGGACCAAAATAAGGGCCCCTTAAGGAAAGCCCAACAAACGCAGAAACCGGCCCCCGGGCAGCCTCCCACTTCCACTACCTAAGCCCACAAGACGGAGCGGACGCACGGCCCACGACCCGTCCGAGCCTACCTCACCGAGGGGCTCGGACGAGCGCCGATTCTCCGCCTTGCCCGAGCCCCGGCCAGGGGTCTCGGACGAGCCTCCACTCTCCGTCCCGCCCGAGCCCCTGGGGCCGGGGGCCTCGGACGAGCCGCCCGGCTTCCGTCCCGCCCGAGCCCCTCGTCAACCGGGCCTCGGACGGGCGCGTCGCCAGTCAGTCAAAGGCCGTACCACCGACTTGACGCATATCCACCATCGCCCGTGTCAGGAGCGCTCCATGTTCTGGCAGGGGATGGGCATCGCCCCGTCACGACCCACGACGGCAATCATGCTTACGCAGTCTCCACAGTGGAGGCCACGCCCGCCACAGTGGGGCACTGTGCTGCCTAACCCCTCCGCCAGGTCCCATCGCCGGAACCCCGGGGCGCCATCCAACACGCCAAAGCCACGGCAGCCGGCGTCACCCCCCGTGCGGGAGTGGACTGGACACCCCCTCCAGTCAACCAACAGTCCACCATGTGAGCTCTGAGCCCGGGATGGGCGACCACTGTGCCGGCGACCGGTCACGGCTGTTCCAACCACTCTCCGTACGGCGACAAGCTCCGAGGCCACCCGAGCCTCGGCCTCCATGCGGGTCAAAGCTACAGGGCTCTGGCGCCCCCTCCGACGCACTCCACCGACTCCAACAGGGACGTCCGTCATTCCGGACAACAGGGGCAAGGAGGCGACGTCGCACTGCCTCGTCACGGTCCGGGACTGTTGGCCCACGCCGGAGCCTCGTCCGAGGGAGGACGGAAGCACGTGACCCAGCTACGAGCATGACCACCTCTTGTAAGGCCCTGCCTTCCCCTTGCAGCTATAAAAGGGGAAGGCAGAGACCCTTAGATGAGAGGTACACACACTCAAGCCCGATATTGGCATCCTCCTCAATCATCACGAGACTTGGGGCCCTGTCCCTCTCTCACTGCTTGTACACCCTACCTACGAGCACTTCGGTGCAAGGTAATACAAGAACTCCTCCCCTCACTTTGGACGTAGGGCCTTCTCTTGCCCGAACCAAGATAAATCCTTGTGTTCATCTTGTACACCATCCGGGGTTGGGAACACGCACCACAAATTCACTCGTTGGTGCTAGGGCCGCCAGTTCTAGCACCGACAATTTCATAGTAGCAACTCCTTTTATAAATCTTCTATCATACTTTTTTATATATAAATTGCTATCGAAATAATTTTTTTTTTTTTTCAATACATAGGCAAGTGTGGTCTAGTTTTGTTCGTCTCGTCCACGTAGAACATTTTGGTGCAAACGAAATTAAAAACGGATATATCGTTTGAAAGTTATAGCAAGTTAAATGAAATATTTTATTTTTTGATTTCCGTGCCGGCTTAAACCGCTAGCAGCAGGGGCGGGGACGGTTGCATGCATACATGCGATTCTTTCTGCGCAGCTTTTGGGCGTGGGTGCATGCTGCGTGGGCGCAGACAGTGGTTGAGTGAGGAGGTCGCTGCATACGGTTGCTGCGTGGCCGTAGACGAGTGGTTGAGTGAGGGGGTCGCGCGCTTCCGATCTGCGCGACGGGTCGCGCGTTAACCGCGTCCTTTATTTATACTAGCAAAAGTGCCCGTACGTTGCAAAGGGAGAAAAATACCATCTAAAATTTTGATATCTATATGTTATTTTGTCTTAAAAGTTATAGTTTTAAATTTACATTATTATATTTTTATTGTACTCGACGTTGTCCTAAAAACATATATATAAATAATTTTGACTATGGCTGCCTCGCCTTGTGTTGCCATCTCCTCCGGACCTCGCCCCGTGTTGTCATCGTCACTCATCCTCACCTCAGCCTCACTAACATTGCCATCTCCTCGGGTTTCCCCTCCATTGCCCGACCGCCATCGTCTCCGCGCCTTGTGCCATCGTTGTTTTGGCCTTAGCATCTTTTCATGCCGCCGACGGTGATATGGTGCCTTTGCTTATATGGTTTACTTGATGTTCAATTTAATCTAATTTGTATCCAATTTATTTATTGAGCCGCCTATTGTATTCAATTTCTCCTATTGGATTTGTATTTTTTTATTGAGTCGTTGTATTGTATTTGATTTCTCCTATTAGATTGGTATGGGGAGTCCACGTTGGAGGTGGTGACACAAACCAAAGAAAGAAAAATATTTAAGGAATAGACCCAAACGGTGTGTTGCACGGGGAAGTAACCATCTATGATTTTGGACCCAAACAGTGTCTGGTGTTTTGATTAGTAATCAGATCCGAATAAATCGAAGCTTCAAATAAAAAGCTATGATATTTTAAGTTTGAGAGAGAAAAAATAACATTTAATTTTTATATAAATAATTTTTTAGTTGCCTATGCCCACATATACGACAATGTATGTAGCTTGTGGATTAGACAACATATTAAGGAATTTATAAATATAATTATATATAGAAATTATAGAACTCTTTGATCTTTGTCACCTGAGTCTGCAGCTTGGTGCCCTTGTAAAATACTTTTTTGGTTGAAGTATTAAGATATTAAATTTTAAATTGTAGAACACGTGAGTAGTATGCCATGTTTACATCTATAATATATAAGTTATCAACGATAAATAAAAGAAAACTCCATCATACATCACTAATGGTTGTGTGGTGTGATGGTAAGCCTTTCTCTATTGTTACCTAGAGACCACAGTTTCAATCCTAGGTTGATAGGGTATTTTTTGCTTTTGCTTTGTCTGGCACTCTAGCTATGTGAGCAGGTGGGCTGGACATGGGCCGCGGGTGGGCGACGCGAGCGGATGAGCAGGTGGGCCGGACATGGCTGCGGGTGGGCCGACGCGATGGAGTGGAGGGAGAGTGGGCTGCAACCGGAGGGGGTAGAATGGGCTGCAACTGGTGGGGGTAGAATGGGCTGACAGTTAGACAAATTAGAATGGGCCGGACGAAAAAAAAGGGAGAGAAAGTCTTGCCTCTTTATTAATACTAGGAAATATGCCCGTGCGTTGCTACGGGTGAATAATACTTTTTTGAAGTTTTCATTTTTTTAATCTTCCTAATTCTTTGAAGTCTTTATTTTTTATCTCCCTCGTTCATTGTTTCGAACCGAGAAGATGAATTAGATCCTTGATTGGAAACTGAAATATCCTAGACAGGGGCAGGGGTTATTTTGAAGTCTCATGTTCTTAGTTTGAATCATAATATTGTTTTGGTTGTGGTCTATACATTTCCTGATAGCTTTATTATTAGGTATGAAAAATCAGGTAAGTTTTTGGTCTGCAGGGAGCAGGTCAAGAATTTGCTATTTAGTAGATTCTTGCAACTTTACCCTCTACTCAGGTTATGGCTTTCAACGGGTTCACTCCTGCTTTGCAGTATTGTGGCTTGTGTATCTCATAGAAAAGTGTAGGCTTGACACGTGAGTTTTCAAACTGCTGGTGTATCATTACAGAGAATGGCAAAAGGAGATAGGATTTTAAAGCATAAGCGGTGTGATCACAATGTGATTCTAGAATCCTGATAGAATGAATCTGGAAGTTCAACGCTTGATGTCCTCCAGGAGACCGGTTTACTTGTTTCTGTTTGACTTGATGGACATTGGAAAAAATAATGTTGTGATTTTTTGAGGTCCATAAATATGAGCTTAATTGACCTTGCAATGACATCTCTTTCGGAGAGCACAATGTTTAGATTGCATATTTCCACTTACTTGGACTCCAAAATGGATTTTAAACAATGTTACTTACACAATCCCCCTCTCCTACAATTTGATTTCTGTTGACTTACCATACAACAAAGTAGTCTTAGGTTTTACATGATTAGAAAGCTATTCCCTTGTATAGTAACACAATGAGTCAACCATCCGTACATGATTAAAAAGCTATTCCCTTGTAACTTGTATAGTAACACAATGAGTCAACCAATTATCAAAAGTCATATAACATAGTAGTGTTATAGGTTTTACATGATCAAAAAGCTATTGCCTTGTATGGTAACAAAATGAGTGAACCAATGATCAAAAGAGTGGATCAAGCCCATCTGCTACAATTTAATTTGTGTTAACCTACCATACAGCATAGTAACTCTTAGGTTTTACATGATCAAAAAGTTCTTGCCTTGTAGGACAACATAGAGTCAACCAATGATCAAAAAGAGTGGAACAAGAGATGGTGAATTCCACTAAGAAATTATTGAATATAAACATAGCATAGCATGGACCAGGTAGTCATAAGATTAAAAAAACTAATGACTTCTTCTACAACTAAGGCATTGTATTCTATATATATTGTTAACTTTTGCTTTTCTTTATAAAACTAAGAAATTCCAGGACTCCAGTAGTCATGTTGTTTTCACATTCATTCTCCTTGTATGTTAGTAGTTGTCCCAAAATTTTTTTTTCTGAGTTCGTATCCATCCTTCTGCACAATCAACATTATAAGTATGAATGAATAATATTAGCATCAAATGTGTTAATAAATAAATAATTGATAAATTTAAATGTTTATTATATTAATCATGAAGAGGGAAAGGTGGTTCTTGTTGGAGATGTAGGTGGAGATGAAGCCTGAAGCATGAGTTGAGGTGCTGGACTGAGAAGGCACAATGATCTGGGTATGGCCAGATGCGATCCTCTTACCTGTGACATGCCCATAGAACAGGTCAGTGACATTAGGGACGAACACATTGCTCTGTGAGCAGACCTCAAGGTCCAGAGCCCTTGCTAGGTCTGCATTGCAGGATTTCAGGAATTCACCTTTGTTCTCAACTGGCATAATTTCATCCTGCAGAAACACAAAAGTACTACTTATAATTGCCTAAAAAGCATGATTGTGTACATGAAGTCCAAAAAGGCAATGCATAAATGGGTGTATCCCGTGAGCTCTAGGTTTATTTTCAAGAGACTTGTTTTAGTTTAAAATAGGAAAAACATAATATAATTGACACTCATTAGATGCATAGTAAGTTCCTTGCCTTGGTATAAGTATTTAGAAATTCTTCCTTCAGATCATTAGCAGAGAAGTCAACACTCCTCAGGAAAGCCATACCTTATTAGGGTTATTCCAGACTTATCTTCGAGCGCCTCTGGTTGTCTTGCAACTCTTCTTTTCTAGCAAGTCGGTCTGCAAATCGATTCCCAAGACCTTCCCATCTGATTTCTTGCTTATCTCTTGAAGCATAGCCAACATTTTTTTTGGCCACTTCAGAATATTCATGCTTCAGTTTGAGGCAAGCAGTTGCATCAAAGTTTTTTTTTGGGCCGTGGCTCCTACTGAAAATGCATTAAAGAAAAAACAAGTAACTGTACAAACAGGCCCATTGGCCAAAAGAGAATGGAAAGAAAAGAAACTAAACTAAACTAAACTAAAGAGAAGAAAACTAAGGAACAGAGAAAGACAGGAAAAAAAGCCCAGCAGATTACAAATTTGAGTTTATCCATGCTTCAAAGGAGGGAGCAACTACAGCTTTGCATCTGTACAGCAGGAGCTTAACTTCCTCTGTCAAATATCGTTTGCAATCCTGCATCAAAGTCCTTGTGAAAATAACAAGTCGTAGGTAATTTTTTTGGAAGATGGATCGAATGGTGTCTGTGATGAAGTTTTCAGTCACAGGGTTCATCTTAAGGAAATGGGAAACTGTCTTCTTTGTCAAAGAAGCATAAGCTTATTTCCTAATTCATTTTCTCTGATGTCTGGGAGTAAAAGTGTTGCACCTAGATAACTTACAACAACCACAACATCTGTGATCTGCAGATAAAAATGGGGACATGATGTTCCAAGTATTCAGTCAAATATGCAAATGTGTAGCTTGTTTTTTTGCTTACACAATCAATTATGCAAAAAGTTCAAAGTTACAGGCTCACCTTTGAGATGTGATATTCTGGGCTTATAGTCAAGGAGAATGTAACAAAACCATTAGATGACTGATTTCTACGGTAATCAGTAGTATTAGTAACCATATTGTTCAGGTAAAGGTTGAGATCTGAAGAACTTGTAATAAATAATAAAAATGTGCAATTACTTGGACTTGATTTGGTCCAGCAAGGTTTAACATCCTCGTTAGCGTCCATCAGGTCCTCCACTAACCGTACTGACACTGTTTATTTTAGCATTGTTGTCAATCTTCATTGTGTTTGACTCCAAACCTGTTGCCTCCAAGCCAACTCCTGCAAGCATGGATTTTGGTTATGGCATGACTGAATCAGTTGAAAAAAAAAAAAATAAAACTTTGCAGTAATCTAGATCCTTTCCAAGACTCCTTAATAATTCAGTGGTTTAACATCAAGATGCAGCCAGTTAGTTCAGGTTACCAGTTTGTTCTTTTGATGGAGAGACTGAGGGAGACATCTAAGATGTGCTTGATGATAGTGACTGTTTGCAATAAAGAAATTTAAGAACAGTGACTACTACTTAGTGGGCACCATGACCTCGAGGCTGCCAATTTGGAATCTACCATAGGAAGCCTATTAATTTTGGAAAATGGGGAAAGAATTTGTAACCTATGCTTTCTCAAGAAAATGGGAAAGAAAGCTATATACAGGATTGTGAAATCCAAACTAAAACATTTTGCAGGTGAGTGCCATATCTCAATGTCAAGCCATTTCTCAGCAGTCAGCACCCATGCTGACATGCTTGTTGCCTCCAAACTTGAACTGACTTGCATGGATGCAATGCCAACCTTGTGAATTTTGACAAATATAATGGATGCCCAAATTTAGTCCTCGGTATACTCCTATATGCTAAAATCTTCAAAAATTCTTCAAGAACTACTCTTGTCAGTATAAAAGACAGAAAAAAAAACATTATACTACTCAGCGGAACGTCAGATGAGTCAGTGATGAAGAGGAAGAAATAGCAACATCAAGAAGCAAACCTTGCTTAGTCCGCTTTTGTTCTTGTTCAGCTTGGGAGTACAGGATTCAGGCGAGATGGGGAACTTCTGAACTTGTTCAGCTCGGCGAGATCAAGATTGGAAACCTGCGAAACCCAATGACACCTTTTTCAAAAGAGATAGGAGGGAGTTTGGGTCGACCTTAGAGTTCATGTCGATCTTACCACGGATTTTTTTTTCACGATCTGAGCTGGTGTCCCGATCCGAGCTAATGTCTTCGTTCGATTGGATTGGATTTTGATTCCAACTCGCTACGCCTGGCTAGCTGGCTCCTCTATAGCAGCACCTCCACCGCCGTAGGAGCTGCACCCAGCGTGCCACCTCGCCTTGCAAGCCTGGCCGCCGCCGCCAGCTGCTGCCCGGCCGAGATCCCCGCCCGCCCATGCAGAACCTCCGTGCCACCGCATTCGCTGCCGCCCGGCAGCCTCACATTCTTCCTCACCTGGAGCTCGTCGCCCTGTGCTGTTGCGCCGCTCATATTTGTGCCACTAGTCGTCCCTGCTCCCGCCCGAGGCTCGACGATGCCCGAGCCTTGCCGACGCGGCGTGGCCATCGGCCATGGCCCGCCTCCTGTTGAGCAGCGGCCGGCCCTACGACCGCGCGTGCCCGGCGCAGCTCGCCGCCCAGCCAGCCCCTGCAGCCATGGCGGTCGCTCGGGCACTTTGCCGCCGCCGGCCAGCCCGCAGCTGAGCAAGCCAGCCGCTGCAGCCGTGGCCGTCCCTCCGGGCCAGGCCATCTCCCCTCCACTGCCTCCTCTTCGTCAAGATCCGAGTGAGGGGGTCGCCGGCGCCGGCGACGCCGTCCGTGCAGGCCGTCGGCCACTCCGCTGCCTCCTCTTCGAGATCCGGTTGAGGGGTCGCCGGCACCGGCGATGTTTCTTTCATCCTCTGCGACGGAGCCAGAGTAGGGAGGCACGGCCGACGCCCGAGGCCCGACGCCCCTTCTCCCTCATCTACGCTCGGTGGGCAATCTGTTGAGAGCGACAGATTGGGCCCGAATGGGCCGAAAGACAGAAAGTGGTAGGACGGTTGGGCTATTTAGAATGGGCCGGACGAAATTTTGAGGAGAGAAACATTTGCCTTCTAAGTATTAGGTATAGAGGTATAGATGTACATTCTTATTGGAGAAAGTTTTTTAACTTCTCAGCCACCAAAGCACTATTTACGTGGGTTCTGTTTTGTTCACATGGAGCCCACAAACACAGTTTATTTTTTTGTCAGCTTTATTTTTTTCTTCCTCTTTAGACTGGCGCACTGGCGTCTAATCCACCGCACAATCATCGCGTGATTGTCAAAAAAAGTCCCCCATATGCATAGGAGGAATTCACCATACTGGACTTCTCCACGCGTCTATCTTGCTGCCATCGCTGGGTGTCCTATTAATGAAATCATATTTTGTAATGCCTGACTCAATGATTTTATGGAATCTGCTATTGTAAACGAGGATATATATTGTCTTGAAATACAAAAGGCTATCCAGTGTAAAAATCACTAGCTTCTACCAATCGATAGTAGATTTTCTAATTTTGCGTCAGCCGTTCTTAGAGATAAGCTTGAGTAGTAATTACTGTCTTTTACATGCAGATACGTATACCATACCATGTTAAAAAAAATGCATAACCATATATATACACAGCTTTAGGCCAATTATCGCTACAAACAAACGAAGTCCACAAGAACACCAGTACACCACAATGCGACCACCAATGCACGCGCGGCATCACGCGCGTACCCTCCTAATAACCAAAAAGGTGCAAAGAAAGCGAGACAAGCAGGATTAAGAGAACTCTGCCTCTGCTCTAGTCTGAATTCCTCTCCATCCACTCTTCTTGATTCTCCATTTTGAACTTCTGGACCTAAAATCCTTGCAATCCGCTCGGGACCGTGATATTTGGTATCTAGAGCCTTCGATTTGAGCATGGAGGAGTGGATTGGCGATCACCATCAACGAACTTGCAAACAAGTTCGACCAGCAAACACTTGACAAGCTGAGGCAAAACGCAATTACAAAACATCTGGAAGTAGCGTCGCTCCCACGCCGCCGCGCCACTGGCCCATCGCCGTCGTCGCCGCCACCACCAGACCTCCAGCGGAGACGCACATCTATGTCGGCGATGGAGCGGCCCTGCGGGCACGATCACATGCAACAACGAGACATGGGCAATGGAGCGATTTTGGGGCCTCCTCCGCCTTGCTCGGTCATGTGTGTCGTGTTCGTCGCCTTTGCTCACATTACAGTCTCTCAATTTTGATGGTGACAATCCTCGTTGGTGGCAGGACTGCTGCGAGAAACTGAATGCTCTTGAAACATAGAGTGGTACTCCTATTCCATTCATTTATCTTCTTTATCTAAGGAAAAAAATATTTAAAAATCTCCTTTATATTAGTTTGGTACTTGCCGGTATTTATTGTCTTTTTGTTGTTCATTGGCTACTAATTGCCAGCATTTATTGTCTATTTGCTGCTCATTGGCTGTTTATTGCCTAATTAAATGCAAATTGAATATTTTTACTCTGCTCCTTGGTCACTGTGCCGAAGACTAATACGAAGGAGATAAATAAATAGAGCGAGTACTACATTGTGCATACCACAGAACCTACTCCAAGAACAGTATAGTCGGCCCAGCGCAGTGACTCGACACTAGAGATCTACTCCCTCCGTCCCTAAATAATTGTCGCCGTGGGATGCGTGCCACAAGTTTGACTTGATTTTTATAAAATACGGGCAATATTTATAGCTTCAAATAATTTTGTTAAAAAACTAGACTCAAAGATCTTTCCGATGATACTAATTACGATACTAATCGATAACATTTATTATTTATTAAAATTACCGGCATTTGGTTCTCGGGAAGCGAAGCGACAGTTATTTAGGAACGGAGGGAGTATATATAGTATACTACATGACGAAGAATTTGACTCGCCGAGTCTCACCGTCGTCGGTGCAGATTCAATCAACGATTTGAAAGATGTATGCTGCAAAATAGTACTACGGTATCAAATGTATCATGAGACGTGGCATAGTATATCATGAGACGTGGCATAGTAGCGCTAGCCCCTATGCTTCCTCGAGTGCTATTGGTCAAAAACAAGGATGGTACACGGCGATTCGCTCTTTCTCGTTTTAGCCTACAGGGACCTTAGGTTTACCCTTAATCAAATCGCGAGTCCGTAGTAGTAATTTCTCAGCACCGACAAGTTGGGTCATGATTATTTCATGATAAACAAACTTGATCGCATATATTGATATATACACACACATGATGGGCCGTTGGAGCCTCTTTGGAAAGTCGATTAATTCACATGGCTGCGCGTATCACGGAGCTTGATACGAACTAGAGTGAGGGCCCCACGCTTTGCGTGGGGAGTAGGTCAAAAAAAAAAGAAAAAGGAAATTGGAAACTGAAGGAATGAACAACGGCGATGAACAGTATGATCCCGAGTGAACAGTGCGGTCCCGGTTCTGTAGGGGTCCGGGTACTGTAGATAGGATTTGATACTGTAGATGAACAGGAATCTGTGGGGAGACCCTGGACCGATAAACAGTATAATGAATAGTGGAATCCCGGTTCACCAAAAACAAAGTATCTTTATAGAAGTATACCCGGCCCAGAATGGTGGAAAATGCCATCCTCGTAATTAATTGTGCCGACCGGTAGTTCGATCATCATCTGACCTGCCAGCTAAATAAATTCTCTCTTCCGGTTGCATATCCTTATTAATTTATTATGTTATATGTATGCTCCACTATCGGTAGTGCAAATATATGCTTGCTAGCTAGCTACTAGCTACTAGATACTTGCATGCAACTCAAGCAAAGTCCACGATATGTTCCAGATTGCAGGTTATCTACAACATATTGTATGCTTCTTCTGCCAGTAATGCAAAACTCTGTAGTATATATCCGACTAAATAAAGGATCGTAGCTGTCAAGTGTGCCAGGTATGAATTGGCCGGCCTTTTATATTATGGGACTATCTAGATATCTGTTGACAGATTTGTAAACCTCAAATCTGTCAATTTTTTTGACAAATCAAAGGATGACATGTGGTTTAGGAAAAACTGACAGATATTACAAGAAAAAATCTGTCAAATTTGTATAACATGGGGTCAAATCAAACAATATCCAAAACCCGCTAACCATAGCAAAAAGATACAACTCAGCACATATTTTGCTTGGGCTGGGCAGGTTCATGTCGGATAGTCTCCCAGAAGCCAATCTCTGAGTTGTACAACTCAGCAGATCTCAGCACCTGTCCATTCTCATCACACCCACCAGCAACAAATAGCAATCTCATCTAAGCTTCCCGAGACAAAGGGTAGCAGGGCAGATTCATTGGAGTGCATGGGGACCAACTACGAGTCAGTAAGTTGTACATCCAAATAGCAATGCCAGTATATTCAAGCCGAAAGACAAGCAGCCGTGTTCCGACGGCAAGTGATTCCTTGTTTGCACAGGAGAAGCACTCGTCGCATGGCATTCTCAGGAGCCTCATCCACTGCTTCCGCAAAGGATCAAATGCTTCCTGAGGCATCAAGCTACAAAGCGAGATGCACCCACTGCTCAACAATGTCATATTTCCTTCACAGTTTGTATAGATATTCACTATTAATTAACAAACTGAATCTTTTGTTCAGACAAGAAAGGGAAGGGTAGTCTGATCTGCTTGCCCAAGCAAGGCAGTCTTGAGATAGGTATCATGAAGGCCTGCAAAGTAGAAATCATTCGATTTGTTGCTACTTGAATCACCTCTTGTTTGAGCCTTCGGAATAGATTTCTGCTCCTTCAGTTCAACTTCTTCACTTAGCATCGATTGTTTCTTGGACTTCCCAGAGAACTAGTCATTCCTGACCAACAAAAAGTAAGCTAATATGTACTTCTGCCATGAACTCTGATCCTGCTAGCCAAACAGCCTAAAGAGATGTACAACCAACGAGACCGGAAGGGCAACCAGGCTTTTTAAGTTACAATCTTGTAACTCTTCCATTATTTGTCTGCTCTATGACAAAGTTGAGGACTCGAGGTCAGAATTCAGAGGCCCCCTCTGGAAAAATCAAGAGACAAACTATCAGAAAATGCAGACAATGACAATGATCTACGGTTTCAGTTTGCACACACTCTGAAACCGATAAAAGCAAAGGAAGAAAAATAATAACAGACAACGACAAATAACAAATTAACATGATTGCTAAAAGCATTCATCAGTTCAAGTCATCAACAATACACATCCTCCTCACTCTTTTGGTCCCTGAAAAAAGCGAAAAAAGCACAAACAAAGGCATAATCTATTCTAAACATAAAAAATACACACGTAGAGAAAAAGACACATACATAACAGCAGCGCCAAAATAAAAACAAACACCCACAAACAAAAACAGATAGATAGGGACAGACAGACGGGGAGAGAGAGAGAACAAACAACCCCACCTCCCCCCAACACACACACAGAGATAAACAGAGAAAGACACACACACATCTAGTAACACATACACCCACACATAAAAAAACCCACATAAACATACACATAGTGAGAGAGAGAGAGAGAGAGAGGCACACACAACAGCAAAAACAAAAGATAGCAAACACTGCAACTGAAAAGGTCAAAAATATAAATATAAATAAAAAACAATGAAAAGGCAGCTTAATCATCAGCATCAGCCAGAAGCGTCAACTGCAAAAAAAAAAAAAATAGCTCAAACAAAAAAAAAGATAGACACAAAAAAAAAAAACACATGCACCCACACGCAAACAATAAACTAGTAAGCTAGTAAAAATTAACTAAAAAAAATAACTAAACCTGCAATACAAAGATAGCTAATGCCCAAGTAACAAATGGCTAGGTAAAAACAACTCTAAAAAAACAGGTAACTCTAAAAAAACCAATAATCGAGCTACTACTATTCAATTGTCAAAACAACAATTCTTAAAAAAATACTCCAAACATACAAATTAAAGCTCATGGGTCACAAGATCAATTCAAAGCTTGAATATTTGAGATTTTCAGGTGGGTATTCATGTGATACTACATCTGAGCAAGCGGGTCATTTTCAGAACCTCCAAACAGCTAATATGAGCCTATGTCAATGTGTCAGCACCCTATTCTGTTGGGTCAGGCTTTCATTTCTTGCATGATTCAGCTCAACACTAACCACAGTAAAAATAAAACTAAAAACCAAACCAACGGACCAAAGATACGACCAGATTCAATAAGCACATATCAGCTAATACTCAACATCAAACTGGAAATCAGTAGGACTTACTAGGAAATCAATAGCTCGAAGCTGCAGAACATTTTCCATCCAGCTTCTCTACACGTACACACTACTACTAAGTAATGTTAATTCCTTGAATAATCCATGTAGTTGCCGAAGCATTAGAAGTCAGAACAAAATAAAGAACTCAAAACTAAACAACCATCTAATAGTGAACAACTGACCATCCAATTAGAAATCAGGGGCTGAAGCTGTAGTAGCAGTGACTGGTTGATTGCCAAAGCTCCAAATTGCAAGAGATTCCCCATTCCCGCTTCACTACACACACATACTATTATGCAAGTAACATCACCTGCTAATCTGTAGTAATAGACAAAGCATTTCAGGCCCCTATTAGCAGTGATTGCCATATCTCTAAGCTGCATAATATTCCCCATTCCAGCCTCACTGCAAGCACACAACTATCAATAACAATGAACCACCTAAATCTGAAGTAATACCTTAGGTACAAGCAATAAGCCAACATTTCAGTCTAAACAAAAGCACTGTAATTAGCAGCCTATCATCAAATGACCACTATTGAAATTGGGAAGCCATGCGCTAAACCCTACCACCCCTAATTGCACTAGAATCAGTAACCTATTATCAATTAATCAATTATTAAATAAAAGCACTTGTGCGCCTCCTGTATGGACCGCCAGCAAAGGCAGCATGCACAGCGGCAACAACTTCTCAAATCAGTGGCAAGGAACAAGAAAGTAGACTTAGGAGAGAACAACAGCACTCCTCACACCCA
This sequence comes from Chrysopogon serrulatus, assembly GCA_015844335.1. NCBI lineage: Eukaryota > Viridiplantae > Streptophyta > Magnoliopsida > Poales > Poaceae > Chrysopogon > Chrysopogon serrulatus. Next base: position 75,826 of record JADLZL010002482.1, read on the forward strand.
CAGCTCGACGCAGCTCAGCAAGCCGCGGCGCAACTACACCCACAGCCCACCGAGGCACAGTAAAAGCGGCGACCCGAGGATCCGCTCCAACCACTGGCCGCCGCGGCACATGGGGGAGCGTGCACGCTGAAGGCTCCACCACACCCACATCTTGGCGCGACGCAAAGCGAAGCGGGGGCAAGGCGGCAGCAAGAGAGGAGCGTCCATCGACAGAGGGGAGCAGAGCGGCTATCCGCGGAGGGGAGCTGCCTTCGCGCTACACGCGCCGTCCGCACGAGCGCGGCGAAGGAGACGAGATGCGGAGGGGATTGGGGAAAGGCATCGGTGGTTCTACAATCCACTATGATAGCACATGCCCGTACCTCAACACGTATCTTGGAACACATCCTACGGCCCAAAATTTGACAGATTTAAAGCAACAAAAACTGGCGACAGAAAAATAGCAAAACTCTTATATTATTACTACTATAATTCCGACTTTCAAACATAAATTAAGCATGGACGTACCGTTCCACTGATATACTTTTGTGTAAAGAATAAAAGTTCGCAAAAAGAAAGTAAAGAAAAAATATAAACCGACAGTAATTGGATTTGTTTATTTACTGCTCAAACAGCTTGGTGCGTGACTCCAGGCACAAACGTACGTGCGCGGCAAAAGCTGTGTAGCAAACCTTTAGAACGAGAATCTTCGCCGTTAATTAAGCGATCCAATTCGGCGTGGCCATATATAACTTACTTTCATTTTTGCCACACTTTAAAAGTACCAACTTTATCTTTGTGGAAGTACAAGGAAAAACACCGACCAGAGATCCAGGCGATTCTTGATGACGTGGATAGGAGAGGGTCTCCAACTTCATTTCGTTTTAGCTAGCTACTAGCTACTAGATACTTGCACGCTTATGTGCCCAAAATGCTTCCTCTACTTTAGCCTCCTTTGTTTGGACTAATCCTCCTAATTTCTTGCAACATTGCTTGCAATTTGATTGTAATGCTGACACTGTTTGATCAATGAAGCGGTTTATTTGGTTACCATCACAACATATTGTGTAGTAAAAATTTCTTTGCTAAATCAGCCAGATAACTTAAGAACGTGTGGAAAGATTATTTAATAAATAAGCTTGCTAACAGATATGGTAAATACTTTAAACACTGAACCTTAGACAAGTGTAGTAAAATTTTCTTTGCTAAATTAGCTTGATAACTTAAAAAACGTGTGGAAAGATCATTTAATTAATAATCTTACTGAGATATATGGTTAATACTTTAAACACTTAACATTAGACAAGTGTAGGAACATAATATGATATGGTTTAAACACTTAATTTGCATGTGTCCTAGACCTCTTAAATGATGATTGTAACTTTCCGCCCAGTTAAATAAAGCTCTCTTTTTACCTAGAAAAGAAAAATCTCTCCCCTACTCGATGTAAACAATTTGCAAGAAAAAAACATACACAAAATAAAATGATTTAAATAAAAAATAGTCTCCAACCGACGACTTGGAAGAGTCAAACGCGTGTGCCGCGCGCGCGGCGAATTATTGTGTAATTAAAAAAATAATAGGTGAGATTATAGCATGGGTCAGCTGCTTGAGCTGTACGTGAGCTGCATGCATATGCATGCATGTTCACCTCCCTGTTTTCATGGGATACGATCATACGATTCGCTTGGAGTGCGCCCATCGCAATGCATGCAAGCATCTGCACACACGCGGCGCAGCGCCAAGGTGCCCTAGCTCCATGGACGGACATCATCATCATCCCTGTCGTCGCACAAAACACAAATAATTAGTAGAAAGTCAGAGCGCCCAACACCACGCGACCTTTTACTAGTAGTACTATATAGATATTGCTGTCTGATGAATCGTATCATTTAATTTGTTGTGTGTGTAGTCATCAAGAACAAGAAGTAACAGATCCAGACAAAGATTTCATATATAGATATATAGATGCGTTCACCTAAAAAAGATCGCAGTTTTGTGATTCCCAATTATATACCTTTTTGTTTACTCCACTTTGCGCCGTGTGGCATGTGCCACAGTGCTCGCATACGATAATACAGTTTCTTCTTTCTATATATTTTGTTTTGGAGCGATGTGAACATCTACAGGTGGAGATCCTCGCGCTAGAAATGAATTTGTACTGGTGGTTATTAGCTTGACACACGCACTAGAGTATTCGTCAGTAAAAACCATTTTTTACTGGTGACGATAACTACCTTTATTAATTAATATTTCCATATATGGTAGACGTACAGTACTTGTATGGAGGTGTAATATGTAAACTGAACATATCCAACATTATGAAATTTTGTTTACTCCACTTTGCACTCACTACTAATTAAAATGGTAAAGTTCTTTCTCCTAGTATATTACAGTACGAAGAACATTACTATCAGTCTACCGCCGGTCCTAGCGCGCACGGGAATCCTCACTCTAGGAGACGACATTTGGTGGAGAAAATAAAGGTAATACTAAATGTTGAATACTAACCACTAGAGGAACCCCACGTCACCAAGAGAAGCTGCAGATTCTAGTTGCGCGCGGTCATTTCAACCGCGTTCGAATAAGATCATATATAGTTGTTTCTTTTCTGTTTTGTTTTTGAGGTGAACCACTGCCGATATATTTATTGTTCCATATATATAGTACTTGTAATGTATAGGGTAGTAGCAACTTTGTATACATAGTACATATACTATCCTACATTATGGAATTTTAATTTCTAAACTGCGTGCGCGTGACAGAAGAAGTATATATATTTACATACAGGCCCAATATATGGGATGCAACTAGCTAGGGCGCGGAGCAGCGCACATGCATGAACAGTAGTAGTGGCACGCACAGGTGTAGCTAGAATTAATCTCCATGCATCATCAGGTAGCTGCTAGCCCTAACTAACAGAATTGAACAGCGCACAATTGCAGTAATAGTGTATATAAAATCCGAGGGCGCGCGCGTGTGCCGCGCGTCGAGTTTAATAGTAACAATAACAAGGGCAAGTTGATCGATCGGCCGCCGGGTCATTGCATTGCATGCGCGCGCATATGGTACTGGCTCCCCCCGGGTGCGCGGTCAGCTGCTTGAGCTGTACGACGACGTGCGCTAGCTTCGGCCGCCCATGGTGGATCGGAGTCGTCGATCGATCCGTTGCATTGGTGGTTCGCGTCCATCTACTCTACCGCGCGCAGGACAGCGTGCACCGCCGCAGAGCGCGGAGATGGAGCCATGGTATAGCTCCATATCTCTTCTGGCCGGAGCTATAAATTGCACCACCCAGAAGCCAGAACCCTCATAGCAAAGCAAAGCACAGTAGCAGGAACTAGAAGCGAGCGAGGCTGATAGCTAGCTAGCTAAGCCAAGCTAGGCGGCTACTAGTACACAGCAGCAAAAGCAAAGCAAGCATGGCTGCCGCTAAGCAGAAGCAGCGGCTGCTTGCTGCCCTGGCCATCGCGTTGCTCGCGCTCCTCCTCGGCCCCGCGGCGGGCCAGCTGCTGCCCTGCTTATTCGCGAGCTGGCTCCCGGTCCTGGGCAAATACTACTCCTGTCCTACTACTAGTCCTTTACCAGGCCCCAGTCAGGGCGGCCAGCCCACGGGCAAAGGGCTAAGCGAAGGTTACTACTCCCAAAGCTGCCCTAAAGCCGAGGAGCTCGTGTGGGACGCCGTGTACGAAGGCACGAAGAACAACCGTGGCCTTAACGCGGGCCTCATCCGTCTCCACTTCCACGACTGCTTCGTTCGGGTAACAAATCAAATCAACTTCATTCATTTTCCTTTCTTCTTAATAATCTACTGATCGATGACAACTCTATTCTAGAAGTACGTACTAGCTAGAGTCATTATATATTGCATCCTAGTATTTGATTTATTCTTCATTTGATTTGTAGTTTAGGTCCTATTAATTCTTCTTCTTTACAGCTTCTTTACATACTATTTGCATTGTGTGAGCTACTTTTTACAGTACCAAACAGTTTTTTTAATAAAAAAACAGCTTCACTCTCCTTGAATGTTCGTGTTATTCTTACGTACGTAGGTAGGACGAATTAAGCTAAAAAACAAAAGTCGTACGTACGTTTTATATGTCATGCAATAATTCATCGTTGATTCGATCAGGGGTGCGACGCTTCCGTTCTCCTGGACAAGGACGAGGATGGGAACACCCAAACGGAGAAGACCGGCCCACCCAACGCCAACAGCCTGCGCGGGTTCGAGGTGATCAACGCGGCCAAGGAAAAGGTGGAGGAAGCCTGCCGCGGCAAAGTCTCGTGCGCCGACATCCTCGCCATTGCCGCCCGCGACGCGTCCAAGATCCTCAGCTACGGCAAGATCGACTACAAGGTGTACCTCGGTCGCCTCGACGGGCGCAAGTCCAAGGACAGCGAGACGAACCAGCTGCCCGGCCCAGGCTCCAACATCCAGCAGCTCAAACTGAGCTTCGCCTTCCAGGGTCTCAACCCAAAAGACCTGGTCGCGCTCTCGGGCGCGCACACCGTCGGCCAAGCCCGCTGCATGTTCGCCACCCGCCAGAATGAGATGGACTCCGACTGCGTGAGCAAGGTCAAGGGCAGCTGCGACGGTCACGACCAGAGCAATACGATGGTGGCGCTGGACAACAGGACCCCCGGCGCCATGGACAACCAGTACTTCAAGAACATCCCCGGCTGCGTGCTCTTCCCGTCGGATAAAGCGCTCATGGACTCGAGCGACACGAGTGCCAAGGTGGACGAATACGCCGCCGATAATGGCAACAAGTGGTGGTATGATTTCGGGGAAGCCATGAGGAAGATGGGCAATATCACCACCAACCCCCCCTCCGGTGTCGAGATCAGGAAGGTATGCTCGCAAGTCAACTAGTCTACCGCATGCTGCGGTTGGCTCTGGGGGCGTCCCGTCCCGTGATCGATCGACGATCCCTATATAATACACTATATTATATATATAATGGATATGGATGGATATAATATAACCGATATGGCAATTGCGTGTGTCGGTGTGATGTGTGTTCATCGTTTTCTTGTTGCATTTTTTTTTTTATATAACATTATCTATGTAACTCTTTTTGCACTGATGTATCCATCTATTTATTTATATGTATTTACTTATATATATTTTTTATATATAATCTAATATTTTTTAATAAAGACCAATTTTTTTTTCTATCCTTGTGCGTCCCTCTCTTCTTCTGCATGCCAGTCGTCATTTCTCTAGCTTTTTTCCCTTTTTAATTAAAAAATAAGGTTATCCGATCTTATGCTCATTATTCACTCTCACACTTCTTGTTTTGAGTTTGAAATTGCAAAGCGTCTCGCCATCATAGCTTGTTCGCACCCTTTAAGTTTGAAACTACAAAAACATCTTGCTAGCATCACACCACTCTCGTGTCATGACTTGGCCAACCTGGCCCATTTGCCTCGTGGTGCATGTGCAGCCATGCGACCCGTCTTCTATTTTTTTTTTTTTCGTTTGAACTCGTAAGGTTATGTAGAACATAATACTGACAGCGTCGTCTACAAGCAGCGGTAGATATGGGCCTAGAGCTACTACTAGTACTATGGCCCAAAAAACTTCACTTATACCCCACTAAAAACTAAAGGCATGATGCATGTGGCAGCCCAACAATTCTCTACTTGAACAAAAACACGATGCATGCAGACCAGCCCCTCTCGCTTACATTTTTCAATCCTATCTTCTCTCCATGAATTTCACTCAAATCCTAGCGCCGAGCCGCCGACAGCTACTCTCCACCAAATCTTAGCACGACCACTGGCCGAATTGAACGTGGCCCGGCCACATTGTGGAGAAGTGGGTAATACTATCTGACATCGGTTTGCCGCGGCACGCTGGCGGACCATGCTCTCTGCTGTGCACGCGGCCAAATCGAGTTGGAGGGGAGCGCCGATGCACCAGCTCTCTGTGCACGTCCAGGAGCCCAGGACCCAGGAGCACACACGATGCTGTCAATGTTGTGCTGTCACTTCTCTTCTTTATGATTGCAGAGCAAACCACACCCACACAGGTGCACACTACGCATGTACAAGACTGCTTATTCGGTTGCTCCAATTTCCAGGTATAGAATCTCCAATAATATTGCGTTTCTATTTTCTCGATATTGGCGATCTTTTCAAAGCAGGTTATTTTACTCTGTTTCTTTTCTGATTTTTGTCGACTTTAAATGATTTAGAGGATCTCAAGACATTAAAAGCATTATTTTCTCATGCTAATGTCAATGAAGATATGAGAGGGGAATGGATCACATCGTCTTTAATTAGATACTCACTTTGTCCCAAAAAATTAATTTTTAGAGTTGTCCTAAGTCAAAAAATTTATTAAAAAACATTAGATTTATGCTATCAAATTAGTATTATTAGATTTATATAATATGCTCATCTTATGTCATAGATGTTCTTTTTTTTTTTCCTATAAAGTTAGTCAAACTTAGAAGTTTCTTATGTCATAGATTCTTGTTTTTTTCTATAAAATTAGTTAAACTTAAAAAGTTTGAGTGACACAGATTCTAAGGCTGATTGCAGCGGTGTCCGGCATAGCTTCCTGGAGGAAATTTTTACCGTAAAATGAGCTGCACGGTATACGCTACAAGATTCGCTACTACCCAGGAGTCCTCTGCACACGCCAAATATGGCGCTTTACCGGTAGTGCGCTACTTTACCATGGCAGGAAGCGTCAGAGAGAGAGAGGGGAGAGAGAGAAAAGGACATGCAGCAGGTCCCACCTGTTACAATAACAAAACAATGTTATAACTCACAAACTAAAAATCTAAATTAAATTTTGATTTTACCATTAAATTTGTTTCAATAAATTCTTCAAAATAAGATGTCACATGGATATATTTGGATAAAGTGACAAGTGGGCCCATAGTGGATAGAGGATGGATGAGTGCGGAAGAATTGAGTATAGAGGAGAGAATCTTAATGACCAGGACAGAATATTCCTTTTAAAGGATGGATATAGAGGATGAAGAGTGCGGATAGCCTAAGAATCTATTTATTTGGGAACGGAGGGAGTATGATTTTGGATCGCTTCAATTACTTATCAAGTCTGTTTCAACAGAATTGAGATATCTACAGAATTATGCATTTTATTGCTCACTTTTGTATTCTTTTTATATGTGTGTTAGATTTAGAACTTTAAGCGCTCAATTACATGGCCCCTAGGCATTAGGATTCACCAGTTCTGCCATTGTCCACAAGAGTCTCGAATCTGACATACAGGCAATGAAAAATACAAGTCGTTATTATAAATAAGTTGCCACATTTTTTTAGCACACAAAAAAGTGAATGCATGTCTTTATCCCTGTAAAAAGATGCCTTCAGTTCAACATTTATTTCCTAGCACTACAATCTGTAAATCTGTCTGGTCACCTCCGTTAATAGTGGATTGACAGAGGTGGTCATCTCATGGCAAATGTGTATGTAAATTCATTAACCAAGGTGGTCGTCTTTAATTAAGCTAATTAATGGACTATTAATAGAATCTATTATCGGAGGTGGATGCCTTAAAAAACTTTAGAAAATTTTGATCAATTTTTTAAAAACTTTGATTGGCACACATATATGATAGCGACATTTATTTTAAGACGATGATGAAGTGAGTCCTTAAATTTAGATTGCAGCAACTTCCATCTTTGTGTCCTAGTGTTTTTCTTTCAGACCTCTTGAGTAGAACTTCGTACGACTTGGACTTTTCATATCCTTTTGGTGCCGTAGCAACAGCATCCAAAAAGTCGAAAGAATAGGTCATATGCTTTCATACTCATTCTCTGTCCCCTGTGCATGCATTAATTTTACCGTTTGAATGGTCTACTATTATGACTGTAATAAGGCAGAACTCCCTGAAACACGGCATGACTAGGACTTGCGTGCATGCGGTGCTTTGTTCTTTTCAGTCCACACAAGGATCCCAATTACAGTTACAGTAAATCTTTGTCTCCTGAAGCGAGTGGACATTGCCATATCAATCAATTGTTGCTATTTTACTTTACAAGCAGTAATTATCAAGTATAGACATCATATTATACGAAATCAATTTCAATTCGTTAATTTAAGTTGACCATACGGGTAAAAATAATGTAATAACAGACAAACGACATTTGTGCACTGGAAAATATTATTAAAACAAACAGATGTAACATGCATAATGATTGTTCGCCATCGCCGGTCGTTTTTGGATTGAGGATCGTCCAATCTAGAATCACCCGAACCCACATCCAAACCTAGATTATGTGTTTTGTTTACATGCATCTCGAGTTGAATCGGTCCGCTACCAACCTGTACGTCCTCTATAGTCTTCCTGTTAGCATAAGTGATAAGTAAGTTATTTGATGGACCGACAATTCCTCAAAAGTCATCGGACGACACGGCTCAGACCTCTAACGAACGAATTGGCTCTGAGTGTAGTTGTGCAGCAATCCAAACAGGCTGTAAATATTAGTGCAAAAAGTACGATTATAATATGTCGACTGTTGGAACAAACTTCTGCAGGTGATGCTTTTGTCTCTTTATTTCTTCATTTGATTTTGTACTGCCATGCTCGCTTACGACCATGTAATATTCTTATTTTTTTTTGAATTTGTGGAGTTCATAAAATGCACCTCTACTAGCTGAACAATACAAATCCAAGTTGCTAGTAGGGCAGACGCACCACGGTCTAGCATTTTCACATCCAAAACACAACCACCTCAGGAAGTCAAATAGTCAACCGGATGGGTCAGCTCTCAGCTGCAAGCGGTCCTTGCATGCATGCACTGCCCGCCTTCGGTGAAATTCGCATCCGTCGTAGTCGCCCATGAAGCTATAAATCACACACACATTGCCCATGGAGAAAAGCACACACAATTTGGTGCAAGAAACCAACGAGGCAGCAGCTAGCTAGCTAGTCGATCGATCGAGAGCTTGCATTGCATTGCAAAGATGACGACGGATGCTAAGCTTGCCGCCCTCGTCGCCTTGCTTGCGTTGCTCGGGCCAGTGTCTTGCCATGGCGCCACCATCATTTGCATGGGCGGGTGGGTTCGCCCAGTCCCTCTCTTAGGCGGGCGGCTGGCCTGTCCTGGAAACCTGATGCCTAGCCCTTACCCGAAGTGGAGCCCTCCCCCCTCAGCGACAGCGCTCAAGGTCGGCTACTACAACAGCAGCGGCGGCGGCGGCGGCGGCAACGCGTGCCCCAACGCGGAAGACATCGTGAGGAAGGTCGTGGAGGACGCGGTGAGCAAAGAGCCCGGCATGGGCGCAGGCCTCATCCGCCTCTTCTTCCACGACTGCTTCGTCCGCGGGTGCGACGCCTCCGTCCTCCTCAGGAACACGAGCGGCTCCAGCCAGCCGGCGGAGATGTTCGGCCTGCCCAACGTAGACAGCCTCCGCGGGTTCGAGGTGATCGACGCGGCCAAGGCGGCGCTGGAGGCGGCCTGCCCCGGCGTCGTCTCGTGCGCCGACACCCTCGCGTTCGCCGCCCGGGACGCGTCCACCGTGCTCAGCGGCGGCAGGATCAGCCCCTTCGCGATGCCCGCCGGCCGCCTCGACGGCCGCGTGTCGCTCGCCAGCGAGACCACCAACTCCTTGCCGGGGCCGTTCTGCGACCTCGACGCGCTCAAAAGGTTCTTCGCCGCCAAGGGCCTCGACCAAAACGACATGGTCACCCTCTCCGGAGCGCACACCATCGGCCAGGCCCGCTGCGGGCTCCTCTCCAGCCGCACGGACATGAACGCCACCCTCGCCGAGGAGCTCTGGGACAGGTGCAGCAGCGGCGGCGACGGCAACACGACCAAGGTGGCGTTGGACTACAAGACCCCTGACACCATGGACGTCCAGTACTACCAGAACGTGAACGACGATGACGTGGTGCTGGACTCGGACGCTGCGCTGGCGAGCTCGCCGGAAACCAAGTCGCTCGTGGATACCTACGCGGCCGCTTCTTCAGGTAATCTGTGGGAGACCAAGTTCGCGGCTGCAATGGTGAAGATGGGCAGCATCGAGGTCAAGACCAGCCCCGGTACGGATGCCGAGATCAGGAAGAAGTGCTCCATTTACAACTAGCTAGCTAGCTAGCAATGGAGTGCGGGTGATTTCTTGGCTGCACGTGAACTGTGTGTGTGTTCGTTATATATCCATGTTGTTTTATGTTTTCTTCGTTATTAGGTTGGCTTCTCATCGGCAAAGTTTTAGTGTGAGGTATATGTAATAAGCGCCAGATTCACCCCCCTCCTTTTCCCCTCTTAAAATATGAGCAATGACAAACTTAATCTTCTTTATTATTATCTACTATAGTAATATCAAAGTATATATGGTCATTTCTTTCATCCATCAATTTTCCTCCATCTAGATGTGCTTCCAATCCGTCGCTCCTCACCGCCATTGCTTTCACAGACTCCCTTCCTTTAGGGTTTGTTCGTTTAGGGCTACTCCTGGCAGGGAGTAGTTCCTGATAAGGATTAATTATAAGCATTCATGCTAGGAATGATTCGTAGTCACAATTGGAATGTAGCCTTAGGCATGACATGATTGGGTAACCATGCCTCGTGCCATTGCCGCACGTCGAGGTCTCTAGGTGCGGCACGAGGCAACCTTAACCATGGTCATGCTTATAACCTATATATGGTGGCAAATCCGCTTGTAGCATATATATGGTGGCAGACTGGCAATACTGAATACTTCCTCCGTTTTTTAATAAGTGTCATATTTGGTTTGTCTTATAAACTTGTATACCTTTGACTATTGATTTTTAAAAAATTATACAGTTCCATGTCATAAAATTTATGTTTTTAGATTTATCATGAGAAATACTATCTAAAAATATAATTCATATATTATGAAACTATAAGAATCTTCTAAAAATGATTGGTCAAAGATTGCAATGTTTGACTTAGGACAAACTTAATGTGACACTTATTAAAAAACAGAGGAAGTAGTGATTACCTGCTTGACAACGACTGTGCAAATGGTATATACTCTTTCTGTTAACTTTTTCTTTATATTTATTTTGATATAAATCTAAATGTAACGTATGTGTACATACATAGCAAATTCCATGTGTTAAAAAAAAAATCAAAGTGGCTTATATATAATTTAGAACGGATAGAGGATATATATTTTTTCTTTGATAATTCGTGGGATCGAAAAGGCACTTTAGTTTGTAAATTTATTAATCAATGCATGATTGACATGCATGCTCAACCAACGCAAGTCGTAGTAGGGAACAATGGCGTTCGTGCACATGTTTTTTTTTTACAAGACTTTATCTAAAAACATTATTCAGGTTACAAGAGCTTGGACCGGGCATACATGCTCGAGCAGTCTAGGTTGGTATTGCATTTCATGGGAGAAGGACCTGACATGACATACAAAAAGCTCTTCATTTCATCTGGGCTGGTTTGGAGCACCGGGTGAACATCATGTTATGGAACCATGTTATGGAACGGGCCATATCGTCTAGTATTTCAAATCAATATTCATTGGCCTTCAAAAAAAAAAATATGGGATCAGACCGAGCCTTTCTATATTGTCTCGAAGAATCTATGGACCCATTCGTGAAACATGGTGCCTTTTCAAAGTAGTAACACTGAATGGAGAGAGTTTTGTGTGAACAAATGAAATGAATTGCTTGAATTAGAAGTCCTTTTACAACAAAAATGGCAGCAGGATGACAAATGGATGTAAATAAAAGGAAATCGCGTCCCATGAGAATAAATGCTAAAAAAAAACAGCAAAACAAACACACGAAGTATACCACAGATAAGCTAGGGAGTTGTGTTTTCATTACATACAAAATAAATGTCAACTGCAACTCAGCTGGCAGATGAGTTTATTCTTATACTTCGTGTGTTTGTTTTGCTGTTTGTCTTTAGCATTTATTCTCATGTGACGCGATTTCCTTTATTCACATCCATTTGTCATCGTGCTGCCATTTTTGTTGTAAAAGGACTTCTAATTCAAGCAATTCATTTTGAAAAGGCATCATGTTTCATGAATGGGTCCATAGATTCTTCGAGACAATATAGAAAGGCCCGGTCCGATCCATATTTTTCTTTGAAGGCCCAATGAATGCTATAGACGACATGGGCCGTTCCATGGCACATGATATTCATTCCCCCAGTGCTCCAAATCAGCCCAGATGAAATATTGAAGTGGTTGGTTGTATTTCTGGTCCTTCCCTGCTTTCTAACATGATGAGAATTCAGGTGTTCAGCACTACCAAATATTTAGAATGTTCCAAAAACACTAATATCGTGTTACAATACACTCTGAAGTTCTACTGCTTTTATGCAACCTAGTGTCAGTCTTCATCATCAGTCCCCTCCAGCATCCTTGACATCAACGGTGAACTCATACTCCTGATCGCAGCCCAAGTAAGAGTCTGACATCAAGTAAATCATGTTATGCTTTTCCCAGCCTCTGCAGGAGCAGAGAACTCAAATTTCACTCTCGCCCTCTTCCTGGAGTGCCACTCTTTTGATTTTCAATAAGTTGTTTGTAGAGCTGTCGCCAATCACCAGCCACCAGCCTTCTTCCTTGGCTTGGGAAACCTTGGCGCGTGAACTGGACCAACCTCGGATGAAACGTTAGTCTTGTCACGCTCAGAGTTACCTGCACCTCACCAGCGGTTATATCAACATTGGGGAACCGCTTGAAGAATTGAAATGATGTCTCTGCAGCTTTGTGTTTGATAGTTGTAAGAGATCCCGCAGCATCTCATCGACACCCATCTCAGCTAAGATACTGTCAATGGGCTTCCCTTCATTTTCCTGGCACCCATCATCATATATATATATCATGCATATATGCAGTATGCATGATAACGATCGAGTCAATGATGCAGGGTGGTGGTGGCTAATAATTAAGTCAACCATCCGGGCTATGCGCTGCCCCTGCCTGGAGCTCACTCATGTGTACTACTAGCCCTACGAGTTGACTTGGACGTCTCATAACATGCGCTCCAGAAACAAAAACATTCATTCCTGCTGGTTACGAACACACTCAGGCCACTCCAAGCTGAAGCTACAAGTCGATCGACATGAAAGACAGCAATGACCAGCTAGCAGTGTGTATACTCGCTCCGCCTCATCCCATCCACTCATCGAGCTTAATCTAGCTGCTTCTTGTTCAAGTTTAGCATATATTTATACTTCTAAAGTACACAGAGGCTAGCCAGTGAAGGCAGCAGGAGCAAAGCAAGGATGGTGATTGCCGCTAAGCAGCTCGCTGTTGTCGCAGTGCTCGCGCTGCTTGGCTCTGCATCATGCCGCCAAGCAGGTTTCGGCAACGGTAATGGTGGCGGCAATCCCATTCCCATCACACAACCACCCAATCATCACCCTCCGGCCACCACCCCAAAACCGAAGCCGCCAGCAAACCCGGATCGTCCGGCCACCTCACATCCACAGCCACCAGCGTATGACAGGGATGATGCATGTGTCCGTCGATGGAGCGCGTGGCGTTCAGCTTGTGGCATTCGGCAAAGGTTTTAGCACTCGGCAACGCTACAGTTCCTGTAGTGATAGCGATTCTTTCTCATTTTTGGCCTACAGAGTGACCTTAGGTTATCAAATCGCGAGCCGTAGTAATTTTCTTAGCACCGACAGGTAGGGTCATCATTTCACGATAAACAAGCTTGATCGCATACACACATGTGTTGGGCCGTTCGAGCCTCTCGGAAAGTCTATTCACATGGTTGCGTATCACGGAGCTTGATACGAATACCCGGCCCAGAACGGTGGAACGAAAATGCCATCTCGTAATTAAATGTACCGACCGGTAGTTCAATCATTCTCTCACCCGGTTGCATACTTAATTAATTAATTAATTTATATTATGTAGTATGCTCCATTATCGGTAGTGCAAATATTTATGCTTGCTAGCTTAGCTAGTACTAGTTGCATGCAAATCAGGCAAATTCCATAATGTGTTCCAGATTGCATATGCTTCGCAACTTATGTATATTGTATGCTTGGTCTGCCAATCAGTCTGCCAACAATGCAAAACTCTGTAGTATATATCTATCCGACTAAATTAAAGGATCGGAGCACCCAAGTGTGCCAAGTACGAATTGCCCCTTTTTTTATATTTTATTACTATAAACGTAATTAAGCATGGACGTACGGTTTTGACTGATATGCACATTTGTGTAAGTAATAAAAGTTCACGAAAAAAGTAAAGAAAAATATAATCCGACAGTAATTGGATTTGTTTATTTATTGCTCAAACTGGCTTGGTGCATGATTCCAGGCACATACACGCGCGTGGCAACCTGAGTGTAACAAACCTTAGGACGTCCCAACAGTGTCAGCTAGCTCATATAAATCCATATTAGCATATTTTCTTATGTGGAAGAAAGATAAGATGGAAAAAGAAAAGAGACTATCTCTTATCTTAATACTTACTATCTCACTCAGAAAACAAGATAGTTTGTGGGTCTACTTATAAAAAAGAAGAAAAGATAAGAGAGAGAAGATAGAAGAGAGAAGATATAGAATAAAAAATTATTTACATGAGGATTTCACATATTGAAGTCGCAATAACATGATATGTATAAGCTAGCTGCTTCTCTTATCATTGAGGATGCCCTTAGAACGAGAATTTTTATCGTTAAGCGATACAATAGAGTGGGGTGGCCATAACTTACCACCATTTGTCACGCTTTAAAATGATCAACATCTAGCTGCTTATTTGGTTACAATCACACAGTGTTTTAGTACAAATTTCTTTACTAAATTCGATAACTTTAAAAGGTGTGGACAATTATTTAATTATTATAAACATGCTAAGAGATGAAAAAGGTGTGGATGATTATTTAATTATCAGAAGCATGCTAAGAGATGTGGTAAATATTTGTCTCAGGCGTCCGAATGAACGCTGAGTCCAGACACACCAGAGAGCCGAAGGCTCCTCGACGGTTGTTGGGTCCGACAGAGCCCAATAACATAGCCCGCACAAAAAGCCTCCCAGCCCAAGTGAATCGACGGGGAATAGCTGCCGGTCACTTTCACCCAAACCCTATCTCCCATACGGCAGCACCCGCACCGCATCTTCCCTCCGCCGCCGCTCACTCCCTATTCTACCTACGTCGCTCACTCCCGCCCGCCCGCCCGTCGGCGTAGAGACGAAGATGATGACGGCTGAAGAAGACAATGATGGCTGTTAGGGTTTTAACGACGATAGTCCTCTTCTTCTCCAACTCGAATATAGATCGAAGGGTCTTTTTTGAGGGGTGGAGGGTGGGGGGTTGGGAGGAGAGGCCGGCCAAGACCAAGATTTGGGGTGGCGGCCGGAGCAACGTCCTCTATATTTTAACCTTAGAGAAGAGTAGGAAATAGTGAGAATTACAGCCTCGTTATTGTTACCGACATCCAACATACCAGTCTAAATGAAAAATTGGAAACACCTACGAAAGTTGCCAGGAGGGTGCACTACGTATCGCTCGGGTCAGCTGATTGAGTTGTACGTACGTGAGCTGCTGCATATGCCTGCTGTATGCTCCCGTTCCTGTTTTGATGGGATTCGCGTACGCCCGTCGCAATCCATGCACATGCACACGGCGCGCTCCATCGACGGACACATGCATCATCCCTGTCATCGTTGCTGAACAGAAAATGATAAAAAGTCAGAGCTGAACGCCACGCGCCTGACAATTATTGCGTGCTGTCTAACACTATACTGTCAAGAAGTTTTCTTTATCAGCTAATAGTATTTTTTTCTAAAAAAGACCAAAATAAACCGTTTCAACTTCTTTTTCTATTTATAAGCAAAAACGAACAGCTCGATACAAAAGATTTCGATCAAACATTCACTTGAAAAAAATGTATATATTATTGAAATTTTGTACTACAGCTTACCTTTCCCAGCAATATATGACGTTTTTTGTTCACGCCCCTTTGAACCGTCGTATAGTAAGTACGTGCCACAGTGCTCACATGCGATCATAGTTTTTTTTGTCCTTTCGATTTCTCCTATATTCTTTTTTTTTAAGGGACGGCAAAAGCTTTGCCGCGGATTTTATTAGACGATAAAAAGAGAAAAAAAGGCTGTACAGAAAATTACAAAGAAACGAAAAACGTTTCCATCAACTGCCCCCAACTTGAAAACCTAGCACTCTTACAGCTGGGAGCCGCAGCGTCCAACGCCCCCTACTGGCTGTCAACCTACTGGCAAACCAAAAGGAAAAAACTAAGAAGAATAATAAACGTTCCGGGCATGCTACTGCTCTTGCTCTCTCGGTCTCGTAGCTCTCCTATACTGCATAATGTCATCTCTGCACATAGCCGCTACTTGAGATGGGTTCAGACTTGCTTGCTGGAATGTACGTCTGTTTCTTTCTTTCCACACATTCCACCATAAATAGATTAGTATCCCATCGCAATCCTTCTTTTCCTTTTTGTCAAACTTGCTTCGGCATCTTTTCCAGAACGTATATATCGATCCCGTCTCTAGTACTGAATCCAAAACCGAAAGACCAAGCCATCTTTTCAGAATTGTCCACACCTCTTTCGCGAAGGGACAGTCTTTACAGAGGTGCGTTGGCGTTTCAAGGTCATGTCCACACAGCTTACACTCGGTGTCCTCGGTCCATCCTCGCTTGAGCAGATTGTTTGCAGTTAGTATTTTCTTGTGCAGCAGGGTCCAAGCAAAGAAGCGGCATTTACGTTCCGCATTGGCCTTCCATATGGGGGTGATTTTGATCCTACTAAAAACCCCAACAAACTGAATCTGGTATGCGCTTTGAGTTGTGTATTCTCCAGTCGATGTCCATCTCCACACTATGTCATCCTCTGTTGTATCATCAAGTTCGACACCTTGCAGCGCCTCCCACAACCTCACGAACTGGACTACTTCTTCTTGATTCGTTGGTGGGTATATATGGTCAATCCATTTATTGTTCATTAGGGCCTGCCAGACAGTGATTTTCTTCCGCTTTGATTTTTCAAACAGCAACGGCGCAATGGATTTCGCCATGCAGCCATTGATCCAATTTGATGACCAGAATAGGGCTGTCCTTCCATTCCCTATGACCACGGTAGTTGATGCATAGAAGAGCTGCTGATCTATTCGGTCACAAGGTATCTCTAATTGGTTCCAAGCTCGTTGCTTCTGCTTCCACCTGAACCATAGCCATCTGAGCCTCAACGCTCTTGTGAATTTTTCCAATTCTAGTACTCCCAAACCCCCTTTCACCTTGGGTAAACATGTTGTTGTCCAATTAATTAGTGAGTGACCGCCGCTGACCCTATCCGGTGTTTCTCCCCTCCACAGAAAGCTTCTTCTGATTTGGTCAATTTTCTTGATTAACCATTTCTGCGCTTGGAAGACTATTAGGTGTTATATCGGTAAACTAGATAGAACCATTTTGACCAGTGTCTCTCTGCCCGAAGACGAGAGAAATCTCCCTTTCCAACCTGGTAAGTGTGTCCCAATTTTGTCTATCAGCGGCTGCACATCTATTTTCCTTAGTTTCCTGGTATGCAACGGTAGCCCCAGGTATTTGCCAGGGAAAGCCCCAATTTTTCCTGGAAAATTTGTAACCAAAGTTTGCACCATCTCAGCCTCCATCCGTATGGGGTAAATTTCGGTCTTTGACATGTTTACCTTCAGCCCAGAACATTCCCCAAAGGCCATCAAAATTTTCTGCAGTCTGTCAAGCTCAGTCGGTGATGGATTTGCAAATAATGCCGCATCATCAGCATATAGTGAGCACCGCAGTTTGGCCTGCTTTGGAAGAACCGGTTGCAGTAACCCCTGCTGCGCCGTTTTCTCAATGATTTTTTTGCAGTGGGTCAATTGCAAGAATGAAGAGCATTAGCGACAACGGGTCTCCCTGTCTTAGACCCCTTGCATGTCGAATGTTATTGCTTGGCCTTCCATTGACTAGGATTCTTGAAGATGATGTTCCCAAAATGGCCGAGATCCAATCTCTCCACTTTGCACTAAAACCAAGAGCCGTCTGGACCTCCAGCAAATATTGCCAACCAATGGAATCGAAAGCTTTTGATATATCTAGTTTGATAAACAGGGCCGGCTGCTTTTTCTTGTGGAGACACTGAATTGTCCTTTGAACATATAGAAAGTTATCATGGATGCACCTTTTCTTGATAAATGCATTTTGAGCGTGGGATACTAATTCGTTCAGGCGAGGTGCTAGTCGGGTCGCCAGGATTTTAGTAATGATTTTGGTGAGACTATTGATTAAACTTATAGGCCTATAGTCCGAGACTTCTTGTGCTTCCAGCTTTTTTGGTAGAAGGACTATGTTTGCCTCATTGAACAAGTGCATTTTTGAAGTTTTATGAGAATAGAATCCCATCACCGCCTCCAGGAGATCATACTTGATAATTTCCCAACACTTCTTGTAGAACAATCCAATGAAGCCATCCGGGCCAGGGGCCGTCTCTTTGGGTAGTGCTTTGACAGTTTCGTTTAGTTCTTGCATTGTAAAGGGGGAGTCAAGGTCTTCCAGATTGAACGGTGTATACCCTAGTGCATTCCAATTGATACTTCTAGTTCTTGGCACGCATTGCCCTCCTGCTTGCTTGAAGTGTTCTTCGACCACTTTAATCTTGTCTTGCTGTGCAGTCGCTGTTCCCCTACTAAAACATAGTGAGCTGATGAAGTTCTTTTTTCTTCTAGCACTTGCATAGATATGGAAGAGGCGGGTATTAGCATCACCACTCCGAATCCAAGTCAGTCGAGAGTGTTGCCTAGCTTTTGCCTTCTGGACAGCTGCCATCCCTACTGCTCTTGCCTTAAGTTTCTTCTTAAATTCCATCTCTTCCGTTGTGAGCCCCCTGCACTCTTGTGCCCGTCCTAATTCCAACAGAATCACCTGGAGGATGGCCCCTTGTAATTTCCATTCACTGCAATGCTTCCGTCTCCACACTTTGAGCGCTCTTGCCGTTCGTGAAAGCTTGACATGCATTCTTAGCAAGGCATTTTGTGTGTTGACCGGCTGCTCCCAAGCTGTTTGGACTGTTTCCATGAATCCTGGCATACCGATCCAAAAAGATTCAAACCGAAATCCCCGGTAGAAGTCATAATCTGTGTCCCCTTGCAAGAATAGAGGGCAATGATCAGACCCTAGCGAGGCCAGTGCTTGCAGGTCTGTCCGCGGGAATAGCTCTAACCATTCTACCGTAGCGAGGATGTGGTCTATCTTGGTCATCGTCGGATTTTGCTGATCATTGCACCAAGTGAACCGCCTCCCAAAAAGCTGTAGTGGAGCTAGCTGTAGGTAATCTATAGTATTTCTAAACCGGTTCAGCATTGGGATGTTAATTCGACTATTGTTTTTATCTTCAACTCTGAGAATTAAGTTGAAATCACCCAGGATGAGCCACCGTGCGTCCATGTGTTGCTTGAGATCAGAAATCTCCTGCATGAAAGCAATCTTTTCCTGGTCAGTTTGTGGCCCGTACACTCCAATAATGCTCCAGGCCACATTTTCCTCAAGCATCGTGACCTTGGCTGAAACTGTATTCGTTGTCATGCATATCTGTTCCACATTGAAAAAAACGCTCAGATGCAGCCAGGAGGATTCCTCCTGCCGTACCCTCCGCCGGCCTGATAACACAGTTCGCCACCATGTCTTGGCCCACTGTTTCAATTATCATTTGTTGGCTCCAGTTCTCTACTTTTGTTTCTTGTAAGCAAACAATTGTCGCGCCCGACGAGATGATCAAATTGTGGATGCTAGCTCTTTTCGCCCCATCATTGAGTCCCCTTACATTCCAGCATAAGATGGACACATCTTTTTGAGCCATTAAACCAAATCATCCACTACCAACTTCCGATGCCAACGAAGGACATCTGATAACCAATTACACTGCCAGCGAATAAAAGGAGGCTCGTGGGACTGGCCGAAGGCAGCAGGCCCAAACAGTTTAGTCCCAGGGTGAGGTCTCAGGTTCACAACAAAACCAGCAGGCAAATTAGGTCCTAACAGATCCAGATACATGGGCTTATCGCCCTCTTGATGGCCACTCAGCGCCCAACTCCACACGGAATAGCCGGCCCAAACCATCCCCTGGACCGAACACAGACAAGTAGTATGGGCTGTCATTGTATGACCCTCAACCTACTGCTGTCGAGGCCTTCCGCCTCAGGCCGCTTGCATCTTCTTTGTAGCTGTTGTGGCCCCCCAGCCTTCTTCTCTAGCTTGGCGCCATGGTCCACCAAGTCCTGAAGAGCATCCATCTCGATCTGGTTGAGCGGCTTGTTCAGATGCTGCGAGAAATGATCAACATTAGCGTCTTGCCCTTATGAACTCTGCGTGTTGTGCGAAGACAGATCACCCAATTTTTTGACAAGCAACTCTTGGGCCAACTCAACATACCCCTTACCCAACCTAGATTTTGCTTTATTGGCTAACCGAGCACTTTTTCTTTGTGATGAATTAAAAGCTAATTCGGCCTCTTGCTCTTCTGACGGCACAGGTAGTGGGAGTACTGGCTGCTCTAGTTGTGTAATGACAGATTGCAGAAACAAATCTATGGGATCCACTAAATTAGGCGGTGTGCGGTGCTCTAACTGCATTTGTGAGGCAGTGGTCTGATCCTGCTCTGCATCAAGTGGTTGAGCGTGTCCTGAATCAGGAACCACAGGTTCAGAACCCACTAGAGTTGGCTGTACCCGTGCTGTATCATCATGTTCATTGTTGACAGTAAGGTGATCTTCTGTCACAATTTCAAATTGATTTTCAGGTGTCCAGTTTAAGCTAAAAACTGGGATTAGACTGACCCCTTCTAACTCTGTACTCTCTTGAGTATGGATAACTACTTCAGAGTTTGCATGGACAACTACATCAGGTTGCGAGGAGTTTGGGGTTGTGGGTGCTACGTACTCTACTGAAGTGGTGTGCGGAATGTTTAAAGTTACAGGAGGTGCACACTCAAGTGTACGAGCATTTGTAGCAGGACTTACTGCCACGGTTGCGTGTTGTTGCCTGATGAAGTCTCCATGGCAGTACACCCATTTGGCTTGCCTGAAAAAGTCTCCATGGCAGCGCCTCCAGTTAGCTCCGCTTCCTTTGCCACCATGGTGTTGGAGTGGTAGAGAGCACCTTTCACCTTCTCCGACCCTTCAGTAACATACAACGCAGCTTCCTCAAACATAGGGTCAAAGAGAGAAGAGCGGGAAGATGGCGACAAACAGGGAGCAACACAGGCAGAGGAGGTGTTCTCACTTGCAACTACAACTTTATCGCCAAGCACAGTAGCGATTGGTTCAGCAAAAGTCACATGTTTTGCAATCTTACTTTTGTTTGTTGGAGTCAGGGCGACCTTGGCGCTGGTGTACATCTTCTTGGGCTCCCACTTGAGGTTCATGGAGCGGAACGATCCACCATGGCGTGGGTTGAAGTGGCGGATATTGGTGCTGTAGCAGTCCGCCTCGCTATTGCGGCACCTTGTGACACGGCCCCAGTCCGAGGCACTCCTATGCCTCCTGTGCCGGCCCCCCGGACGGTCATTGTCATCATCATCATCCCGCCTCTGTGGGCCGTCCCTCCTGCGGTGCTCATCGCGGCCGCTGCGTCCACGATCCTCACCCAGGGAGTCTGGCACGCCATACCTCCAGAGCATTTTTCGGCGACGCTTGCGGTTCGACGGCCCGCCCTGGCCACCCTCATCCGAGAGGAAGGAGAGGTCCTCCACCACAGCAATATGAGGGAACACCTCATACTTCAGGGCGTGCTTGATGCCGGTTGGCTCATCATGATGCACCTGCACCAAAGGAAAAGTGGTGTTTGTCGGCGGCTGCTCAAGGTTAGGATCAGTGATGGTCAGCCACACCCTCCGGGGGATCTTGCAGGGGTCCGCGGTCCATGCCCACAAATCATAGGTCCTCATCCTCTCCCGACGACGCGAGTGCTCCTCCACATAATGGATAGCACAGGAGCTCCCTAGGACCATGGCGGCCACCTCTTGCTCCCAAGCATGAGGAGGGATCCCCTCAATGCGGACGTTGACCCTGAACTCGATGCCGACGTCCTGGGCTTCACGAGCTTCAGTCCAGTTGGCGAAGTGGAAGATCCTCCCTCTGTCCTCCAGACCACGCTGACGGATGGCCCTCTGCCGAAGACGGTCATTAGAGAAGATCACCAGGTACTGACCCGGATAGTGCTTCACTACCTGGAAGTCCTCAAAGTTCATGTTGAGCTTGGACCAAAGAGCATCAGCAACATGGTAAGTCTCAGAGTCGTGGCTGTTGCCCTGCAACCAACACACCGCCGCCTTGGCCACCAGCGCATCCCGCCGCCGCCTGATGTCCCCCGTGGCAGAGACAAAAACCGTCTCCGTGTCAGGCCTGGCCAGTGGGTCACCGGGGTAGGCAGCCATGGTCGCTGAAGGTGGATCTCCCCAAGCCGCCTCCAAGTAGGAGCGGCCCCCTTCATTGCTGGTTCTCGTTGTTGTAGCTTGGTGTGTTTGGGGTGCTGCTGTAGGACGGTCTTGGGTGGCCTTGTGCTGTTTATAGGTGAGTTGAGGTAGCCGAACGTTGCACTGGTTTGCCCTGTGATCTTTCCCCCAGCATCGCCAGCAACGGATAGCTGAGGTGCAATGACGAACCTGATGGTCTGAAGCCAGGCAGTTGAAGCATTTACCATAGGCGTGCTGCTTGAAAAGTTTGGTTCCTTGGGAGGGTTCAGTACGTAGGAGCACTCCGGCCGATGAGCTTGCAGATTGCTTCTCTCGTCGCCACCAGTACGGGGCTTTAACCTCCTCCCATGCCTCTCCGCTGGTGTCCCTCTGGTGCGTGCTCTGCGTCCTCCATGAAGAGCCTCCAGATTTCCAGTTGCTTTCGTGTTCGTTGCATTGTGGCAGAGTTGATGGCGGCTTGACCTTGGGATCTTTATTCCTCAGCACCGGCGACCTCTGACCAGGTTGATGAGGCACCCATTTCTCCTTCTGCGTTCTTGTAAGTCTCTTCTTGACGATGGAGTGGAGCTCTGAACCTGCCATGTCTTCCGCGTGCCCTGTGCCATGGCTCTGATCCGGATCCGGAACTTGAATCCTGCTTATTTGGACGGGGGTGCTTCCTCTGCGCATCGTAGCTGTTCTGGAGTAACGCCACTAGCTTGCACTTTTGAATCTTGCTGCCTCCGCTCCCCTCTTAACTCCGGTCGGTCTGCCTCCTGTGCCGCATCCTTGTCTGATGGTTGATTCGGGAGTAAAAGCTCAATATCTTTGGCCAGGTCTGCAAGGATCCCAGCGCTTCCTCCTTCAATCTCTGCTTGATTCTTGCTGATTTCCTCCATTTGAATCGCTTCTACTGCCTTCATCGTGGGAGCACAGTTGTCCGCACCTTGGACCTGCGAGATCTTCTCCAATCTTTCGAGAGGGACGAAGAGCGACCCCTCATCCTGTAGATCAGGGCGAGTAGGTTGCGGATCTGTGCTTGTGATGGTGGGATTTGGGGGTTGTGGCTGGATCGATGCGATGGGAGGGGTAGGTGTTGCGTCGCCTGCAGGGGGTTCGGGGTCGGGGTGTGGGTCGCCCATCAAGTCTTCTACTCTGTGCTGTTTTTGTCTCCCCTTTTCCCTTGGATGTGGGCTTTCTCCTATATTCTGGATGCTTGATTTTTTTTTGTGTTGTTGTTCAGGTAATTAAATTGTCTCCTGTAATTTGTCGTATTAATTATATTAGTTGGTTAATTGTATAGATTGTACTGGTTGCTTGAAATCATTCAAAGATTTAGGCTCCTGAAATATATTTCTGTTCTGTTTTAATTTAGAGGTGAACGACGCTGCATATGCGGGCGCCATTGTTCCGTAAACAGTACATACATACATATCCTACCCTAGGGAATTCTCTCAACTGCATGCATGCGTGATATATAGCATGATCGAGTATGTGTATGCAACTTGCTTATTATATATTGCGCACCTGGCTCGCAAGAGCGGACGGTCAGCTGCTTGTTGAGCTGTACGTGCGCTAGCATCCGAGCGAGTTCGTTGGTTGCATTATTCGATCGCGTCCATCTGCTTGAGATGGATGGAGGCATGCAAGTTAGGCTAGCTCTTCCATCCGTCCGGCTGGATCTATAAATTGCACCACCCAGAAGGCCCAGAATTAAGCCAGCAGAACCCCTCTCGTAGCAGCAAAGCACAGTACGCAGTCGTAGATAGCATCAGCAAGACAAAGAACCAGCTAGCCAGCTAGAGAGGCTGCTGATAGCTAGGTACGTAGCTACCCAGTTAAGCTACATACTGCAGGCTACTACTGCTACAGCAGCAAAGCAAACAAACATGGCTGCCACTGCTACTAAGCTGCAGCTCAGCGCCCTGGCCATCATGTTGCTCGCGCTCCTCCTCGGGCCCGCGGCGGGTGAGGTGCCCTGCTTCGTGGGCTGGCTCCCGCCGGTCCTGGGCAAATTCTCGGTCTGTGGTACTAGTCCTTTTGCAGGCTCCAATAAGGGCGGCCAGCCCACGGGCAAAGGGCTAAGCCAAGGTTACTACTCCCAAAGCTGCCCTAACGCTGAGGAGCTCGTGAGGAAGGCCGTGTACGAAGGCACGAAGAACAACCGTGGCCTTAACGCGGGCCTCATCCGTCTCCACTTCCACGACTGCTTCGTTCGGGTAACAAATCAAATCAACTCATTCATTTTCCTTTCTTCTTAATTTACTGATCGATGACAACTCATATTCTAGGTAGAAGCAGTACTAGCTACTTACACATGCTGTTCGTTGCATCCTAGCTAGTATTTGATTTCTTCATTTAATTTGTATATAGTTTAGGTCCTATTCTTCTTTACAGCTTCTTCGACAACTTATATAAACCATACCATTGTGATGAGCTACTTTTACCGTACCAAACAGTTTTTTTTAATAATAGAAAAACATTTTCCCTTATAAAGCTCCTTAAATGTTCGTGTTCTTACGTAGGTAGGAAAGAAGCTAAAAAAACAAAAGTAGTACGTTTTATATGTCATGCAATTCATTGAATATTCAGGGGTGCGACGCTTCCGTTCTCCTGGACATCACCGAGGATAGGAACCCCGACACGGAGAAGACCGGCCCACCCAACCAGGACAGCCTGCGCGGGTTCCAGGTGATCGACGCGGCCAAGAAGGCGGTGGAGAACGCCTGCCCCGGCAAAGTCTCGTGCGCCGACATCCTCGCCATGGCCGCCCGCGACGCGTCCGACATCCTCAGCGACGGCAAGATCAAATACAAAGTGCTCCTCGGTCGCCTCGACGGGCGCAAGTCCAAAGCCGGCGAGACGAACCAGCTGCCCGGGCCGGGCTCCAACCTCCAGGAGCTCACGGACAGCTTCGCCGCCCAGGGTCTCAGCCAAGCAGACATGGTCACGCTCTCGGGCGCGCACACCGTCGGCATCACCCACTGCATGTTCGCCACTCGCCAGAAGGAGATGGACCCCGTCTGCGCGAGCAAGCTCAAGGCCACCTGCGCCGCTGCCGGCTCCAGCAGGACGACGGTGCCGCAGGACTTCAAGACCCCCGACGGCATGGACAACCAGTACTACAAGAACATCGACAAGTGCGTGGTCTTCCCGTCGGATGCTGCGCTCAACTCTAGCGCCACCATTCGCCAGGTGAATGCCTACGCCGTCGATGATGGCACGTGGGAGAGATATTTCGGGGAAGCCATGAGGAAGATGGGCAATATCGGGGTCACCACCACCCCCGGCTACGGTTTCGAGATCAGGAAGGTATGCTCGCAAGTCAACAGCTACTAGCTACTAGTCTGCTGCGGTTGGCAGTGGGCGTCTCCGGCCGTGATCGATCGACGATATATAATATTTATTATTTATATTTATAACCTATGCTGCAATTGCGTGTATCGGTGTGATGTGTTCATCGTTTCCATGTTGCATTTTTTATATAAATAACGTATATATGTAGCTCTTTTTGCGCCGCCAATCAATCCATGTATTTATTTATATATATTTTTATATATAATCTAATCCTAATAATCTATCCAATCTAATCT
Organism: Chrysopogon serrulatus; assembly: GCA_015844335.1. Taxonomy (NCBI): domain Eukaryota; kingdom Viridiplantae; phylum Streptophyta; class Magnoliopsida; order Poales; family Poaceae; genus Chrysopogon; species Chrysopogon serrulatus. The sequence continues at coordinate 101,765 of JADLZL010002482.1, forward strand.
AATATTAATGAAGACCCACTGTTTTCTCTCCCTTGTCCCTCCTCTCTTCTCTGCCAGTCATTTCCCTAGCTTCTTCGATTCCCCCTTTTAACGTAACAATAAGGTTGGCCGATCTTATCGTCACTCACTTTCACAGTTCTCATTTTGCAAAGCGTACATCTTGCCATCATAGCGCGTTCGCACCATTTGAGTTTGAAACTGCAAAACTTTCTAGTTAGCATCGTAGCGCTCATGTCATGAGTTGGCCACCCCGGCCCGTTTGCCCCATGGCGCTTGTGCAGCCATGACTTGCCCCAACAGAACGGGTCGTTTGCAAATAATGGCGGATATGGACCGAGGACCTCTAGGACGGCTGTGGCCCTAGCCCCTAGGCGTGCCCGGGAAACATCACGTACCCCACTAAAAACTAAAGGCTTGATCCATGTGGCCAGCCTAGCAATTCTCTGCTTGCATAGAAGCACGACATGCGCAGATCGACCTCCCTCTCATATGTGGTCTTTCTCGCCTCGCATAAAGACAAACGACTACCCAGATCGATCGAATCCTATCTCATCCACGAATTCACTCAAATCCGAGCGCTGGCAGCTACACCAAATCTAATGCTAGCATGACACTGCCAGCCAAATTGAGCGCTGCCCGGCCATGTCGAGGCTGCGGCAACAACCAGGCTACATCAAGGAGAGGTCGGTAGCGTCTGACGTCGTCGGTTTGCCGCGACATGTACGCCACCTCTGTGAACGCAGCAAAATCGAGTTGGAGTGGAGCGCCGATGCGCTGCAGTCTGCGGGGCACGACGGCCAGGACCCAGGAGCACACCATGCTGTCATGTTGTGTCATCCCTTCTCTTCTTTATTTTATGATTGCCGAGCAACACAACCACACAGGTGCACGCACTACGCAGGCACAAGACTGCATGTTTTTAGTAAAAAAAAAAAAGACTACATGTTTTTTGACATATTTGGCTGCTCTAATTTTTAGATATAAAATTTCTAATCTTTCATTTCTAGTTTTTCGGTTTTTTAACAGCACATGCAAGAGAGCCTGTTGTATTAAAAAGAAGGGAGTCTAGAAAGACAGTGCAGAAACATATACAGATATGAAAAAATGGAGCCAAAGTTTCAAAATCCTCATCTCAGAGGGCGCTTACATCTAGCATTCAATAATAGTTACAAACATGTTTTGCTCCTGCCATTGCCAACAGGCCTGCTTCATCCTTAACTTTCTGGAGCCGTGTTGGCGCAGATTCCTTGAGCTCTTGCATTATTTCTTTCATTCCACACCACCCAAATTCAATTGATAATTACATGGCGCTAGGTGTTCTCGCTCGCTCTCTCTCTCTCTCTCTCTCTCTCTCTTGCATTTTTTGTGTTTTTTGGTTTGGTTTCATGAAATCTAGAAGTTCATTTGTTTTTTTTTTGCCCCTAAAAACCGAGCTGCCCCTATAAATGTTTTTTTTTTGTTGTAGTGCTAACTAGCACATGTCCGCAGGAATAACAATGTCAACTGCAGCTCAGCTGGCAGATGAGTTTATTACTATGTATATAATCAAAAACACACAACTCCCGCTAGCTTGGGTATATACTAGCACATCATACGTGTACATGTGTGACTTAGATGATGGTTCAAACAAATCACTTTCAGATACCAAGAGCAATATGATTCCTTGTCAAAACGCATGCCTGAATAATATAATGCAAGACACGGAGTGCCCATCGCCGCCGAGTTATCGCAGCCTCTGGACGGCGATCAGACGGCACACAACCCGTAGGCGTGCCCCGTGCGCCGAGCTTAACATACAATATCGCAGGCAGCCGTTTGAGCTGTCTGATCTTGATCTGCACCCTGATTGAGCTCGCAACATTGGCACGGCGCAACATGCAGCACCGCGAAGCACGGGATCCCTGCAGGCTGTGGCAACATCCATGCACATGCACGTTCTAGTCCTGGCAACGGTGGAGCTAGGAAAAAATTATAGCTGGGGCGAATTTTAACGAGAGGAAATGAACCGGGCACCATATTCACACCTCGGTCGAATCCAGTTGCTCCACCGCTAACTTGATTGCGGCCACGGCCGGCCCCGATGCCAGGTTCCTGTACCTCACGCTCGCTGTGCCCCTTCTCCCTCCATCTAGCGCTCTTGCTCCTCGGGGGGGGTTGCGCGTCAGGCACCTGGGCGAGTGGGCAGCTGGGTTGGGCGGGGCACCAGGCGGCGGCGGCGAGCAGATGGGCGCCGCCGCCTAGGGGGCTAGCTAGCGGTCGCTGCTCCCCGGCAGTGGTCGGCAGATGAGGTAGCGCAGTGGACGGTGGCTGGCGCAGTGGCCGCGTGTGGTGGCTTCTGGTGCCTTCTGGTGCCTGGCGGGTGGCGGCGGACGACCTCAACCTCGCTCGTTGCTCGATGCGGACATGCCGGACAGGGAGACAGTGCGGCTGCGGCATTCGGTTGGGGGAATTGCATAGCCAAATTGGGCCCTTATTGGGCTAAATTAAATTGGCCAGAAAAAGCCCAGTGTCCTAGCTGTAGTGGTCTTCATCAGCTCGTTCATCCTCCCCTCAAAAAAAAAAAAAAAAAATTGCTCGTTCGTCCGCTAGACACTAGGGCGCAACGCTGTAGCTCGCGACCTCGCGTCCTCAACACGGTGGCCAGAGATAGGGAAGAAGAGGGGGTCCGGGGTCCTCAATACTCGACCAAGCAATTCATTTCATTTGTTCACACAAAACTTCCTCCCCGTTCGGCATTTCTACTTTGAAAAGGCATCATGTTTCATGTCCATAGATTCTTTGAAACAATATAGAAAGGCCCGGTCCATTTTTTTTTGAAAGGCCCGGTCCATATATTGTTTTTCTAGAAAACATCATATTTTTCTTTTAAGGCCCACTGAATATTGATTTGATACACATATATGATGACATGGGCCGTTCCATATATAGCACATGATGTTCACCCAGTGCTCCAAATCAGCCCAGATGAAATCAGGAGCTTTAATTTTGTGTTTCTTGTCCTTCTCTCCTCCCGAACAGGATGAGAATTCAGGCGATCAGCACTGCAAAATATTCAAAGAGTAGGACTGTAGGAGGATAGATCATTGATGGAAACAACAGAAACATACAGGCATTCCTATCCTGCCAATAGATAGAACAAGTTAAAACATCAACACGTACCATTAGTGCATCAACAGGTTAAAACATAACAGAACCAGCAAGCTCAAGTATAACCGAGCCTAATCCTTACAATAATAACAGAATAGGATAAGACAACAACTCCCGAAGTGCACCAGTTAACATCCAAAATAAGCTACAGTTTCCACAGGTTCAGAGGTTACAACACAGAATGTTCAAAAAACATTAATATACACACTCTTAAGTTCTACTGCTTTTATGCTACCTAGTGTCACAATCTTCATCATCAATTCCCTACAAGCATTTCGGCATATCCTTGACATCAACTGTGAACACTCATACTCCTGATCGCAGCATAAGTAAGAGTCTGACATCAAGTAAATCATGTAATCCTTTCTCTCAGCCTCTGCAGGAGCAGAGAACTCAAGTTTCACTCTCGCACTCTTTTGATCGCCAGTAACTGCTTTTTGGAGCTGTCGCTAATCAGCAGCCACCAGCCTTCTTCCATAGGCTTGGGAGGGAAACCTTGGCGTATGAACTGGACCAACGTCAGATGAAACGTTAGTCATGTCACGCTCCAGAGTTACCTGCACAGTTACATATTGTCACCCAACACCCTCACGGTCACGGACCTCATAGGTCATATCAACATTGGGGAACCGCTTGAATGATGTCTTGCAGCTGAGAGTTTGATAGTTGTAAAGAGATCCAGCGCCATCTCATCGACACCCATCGATCACAGCTTAATTAGATCAAAGATACTCTCGATGGGCTTCCCTTTATTTTCGTGGCACCCATCATATATATGTTCCTTTTCCTTTTATTACAATTATATTGGAATAAGTATATCATATATGCATGATCCATCGATCGAGAGTCAATGATGCAGGGTGCTGGTGGCTAATAATTAAGTCAACCATCCGAGCTATGCGCTGCCACTGCCATGCCAGGAGCTCACTCATGTGTACTACAAGCCCTACGAGTTGACTTGGACGTCTCATAACATGCGCTCCAGAAACAAAAAACATTCATTCCTGCTGGTTACGAACACACTCAGGCCACTCCAAGCTGAAGCTACAAGTCGATCGACATGAAAGACAGCAATGACCAGCTAGCAGTGTGTATACTCGCTCCGCCTCATCCCATCCACTCATCGAGCTTAATCTTGCTGCTTCTTGTTCAAGTTTAGCATATATATACTTCTAAAGTACACAGAGGCTAGCCAGTGAAGGCAGCAGGAGCAAAGCAAGGATGGTGATTGCCGCTAAGCAGCTCGCTGTTGTCGCAGTGCTCGCGCTGCTTGGTTCTGCATCATGCCGCCAAGCAGGTTTCGGCAACGGTAATGGTGGCGGCAATCCCATTCCCATCACACAACCACCCAATCATCACCCTCCGGCCACCACCCCAAAACCGAAGCCGCCAGCAAACCCGGATCGTCCGGCCACCTCACATCCACAGCCACCAGCGTATGACAGGGATGATGCATGTGTCCGTCGATGGAGCGCGTGGCGTTCAGCTTGTGGCATTCAGCAAAGGTTTTAGCACTCGGCAACGCTACAGTTTCCTTTCCTGTAGTGATAGCGATTCTTTCTCATTTTTGGCCTACAGAGTGACCTTAGGTTATCAAATCGCGAGCCGTAGTAATTTTCTTAGCACCGACAGGTAGGGTCATCATTTCACGATAAACAAGCTTGATCGCATACACACATGTGTTGGGCCGTTCGAGCCTCTCGGAAAGTCTATTCATATGGTTGCGTATCACGGAGCTTGATACGAATACCCGGCCCAGAACGGTGGAACGAAAATGCCATCTCGTAATTAAATGTACCGACAGGTAGTTCAATCATTCTCTCACCCGGTTGCATACTTAATTAATTAATTAATTTATATTATGTAGTACTAGTCCATCAACCCGTGCTCTCGCACGGGCAAGAACTTTAGAAGATATAAATATTAGTTATTGTTTAATACATAGAATTTATAAAGAATTGCTCATATTAAATTATATAATTGTATTTTGTTTATTTTTTAAGAGGCTAATCGATATAATTTTTCAATAATATTTCTATTTTTTCTTTGGCACCTTTATGTATCTTAAGTATGCAATTATTTTGAACCCTTACCACTAACTATTATGGCTCCTGTTGCATCATATATCCTACAGAGTCAATTGTCAATTTTAATACAAATTTTATTCTTATTGATTGCTACAAATTCTTCCTATACTCAAGTTAAGTTAAAACTCGTCTCCTTATTATACTGTTTATTAATTCTATTTTTTAATTTGTAGAATAAGAATTTTAGGTCGGATAGTATGTTCTTAAATACTACAATATCATAAGCAATCATTTAAAACCTGCACCATGTCACTTAGCATAAGTGATAGGGCTTGATGGAAGATCTTTGATAGGGGTCATAGTAGTGCTAACTTCAATAGAATTTTAACACTTATGTCTTATAATGATCGAATTTTTGCTCTAAAGTAATCTTAAAGGGCCAGAAATACACAGCCAACAATGACCTTCCAAAATTATCAATGTGCACAGTTATAGTTATACTATCAATTTAGATGTCTCAAGCATAAAGGATCAGAAAGATATAGCCACCGGTGATCTCTCACACTTCTTAATGTGACTGAATTTTTCTATCAAGAAATTATATGTGCAGTTATAGTTATGTGCCAAATATTTTAGTTGTACTCTAAAGTAACAACCTATATAAATTATATGCCATAGTTACTAATATGGTTTTAAACAATTTGTCAATATCATTAGTATATGGGTTGTTAAGGAAATATTTTTTATGTGATGAAACAAAACATATATATTTATCACTCATGTATGCTGCCACGATGCTTATTTTTACTTTAATAAATCTTAATATATTAATATTTATAAAAGTGGGTAATATAGAACAAACATATGTATGTTTACTGAAACAATTTTTTAATAGAAGATATTGAAAATTTAGACATAGATTGAAGGGGCTTTTTAAATATTTCTAATATTACCATTAGTGTCATCTTTCAAATTATTTTTGATCTTTTATTTTGTCAATGGCCATCATCGATGTAATTAAGTTGTTCTAAACTCCTTGACATATCGCCACTATATCTTTAAAATTCTTTAATATGGATTTGTTAGGCCTTCGATGAGGAGCTGGTAACATTTGAATCATCCTAGATAGGAAACAGACCTTTCTAAATCCTCCAATGCCTAACTAATTTGAGTCATATGGATGGTGATGCCAGAGGCATTTTCTCTTATTTAGAAACACGTTGTGAACCTTAGATGTCTCAAGGTTGTCGTTGATCACGACAAATTTCTTTTAGTCGCAAATGAGTGTCTAGTGCATGATAGTGTAGAGAGGTGCTCGATTTCTCAATGTCGCAATTTTTTTTGGGACCAGCCAATAATGGAGACGAACGTGTTAAGGCATCCGTCGATGTAAACAATGCACATCTTGAAATCGGCACTATAAACAAATCCGATGCATTTGGTTAGCTGCTTTATTAAATTCTCATGCATCTAGGTCGTTCTATTTTATTGATACATCAAACTCCAGTAGCATTGATACATGAACGTATTAAGTCGTTGGCATTATTCATTGACACGGCAAAAAAAATTAACATAGTGAACGGCCGCAATGTAATAGACGTATTGTGAATGTGGCAAGATTTTATACGTGCTCTAGCTTCTTGTTAATAGATATGATTGACCAACCAAAAACGTGATGGGTGGCGTTCAAGATTTCTGTGCCGCTGTTTCTTCTCCCGAACAATAATATTTTACACTATTTTTAATCTATAATGGCATAGGTGGGTGTAATTTCTTTAAAAAGCAAAATAGATCCAATGGTTATATATAATGGCAGTGGTGGGTAATTTTGTAGAAAATAGATCCAATGGTTCTAGATGGTTAATTAATAGATTTGATGGCTAGATATTTCTGATTAACGTGAGAATTTCTAGTATTTATCTTTTTTCCTAGTACGTCTGGTGAGGTTTAACGTGGAGCCTCCGTTGGGGCCTCTAATTAGTAATAGTAAGATGCTCCATTATCGGTAGTGCAAATATTTATGCTTGCTAGCTTAGCTAGTACTAGTTGCATGCAAATCAGGCAAATTCCATAATGTGTTCCAGATTGCATATGCTTCGCAACTTATGTATATTGTATGCTTGGTCTGCCAATCAGTCTGCCAATAATGCAAAACTCTGTAGTATATATCTATCCGACTAAATTAAAGGATCGGAGCACCCAAGTGTGCCAAGTACGAATTGCCCTTTTTTATATTTTATTACTATAAACGTAATTAAGCATGGACGTACGGTTTTGACTGATATGCACATTTGTGTAAGTAATAAAAGTTCACGAAAAAAGTAAAGAAAAATATAATCCGACAGTAATTGGATTTGTTTATTTATTGCTCAAACTGGCTTGGTGCATGATTCCAGGCACATACACGCGCGTGGCAACCTGAGTGTAACAAACCTTAGGACGTCCCAACAGTGTCAGCTAGCTCATATAAATCCATGTTAGCATATTTTCTTATGTGGAAGAAAGATAAGATGGAAAAAGAAAAGAGACTATCTCTTATCTTAATACTTACTATCTCACTCAGAAAACAAGATAGTTTGTGGGTCTACTTATAAAGAAGAAAAGATAAGAGAGAGAAGATAGAAGAGAGAAGATATAGAATAAAAAATTATTTACATGAGGATTTCACATATTGAAGTCGCAATAACATGATATGTATAAGCTAGCTGCTTCTCTTATCATTGAGGATGCCCTTAGAACGAGAATTTCTATCGTTAAGCGATACAATAGAGTGGGGTGGCCATAACTTACCACCATTTGTCACGCTTTAAAATGATCAACAGCTAGCTGCTTATTTGGTTACAATCACACAGTGTTTTAGTACAAATTTCTTTACTAAATTCGATAACTTTAAAAGGTGTGGACAATTATTTAATTATTATAAACATGCTAAGAGATCAAAAAGGTGTGGATGATTATTTAATTATTAGAAGCATGCTAAGAGATGTGGTAAATATTTGTCTCAGGCGTCCGAATGAACGCTGAGTCCAGACACACCAGAGAGCCGAAGGCTCCTGACGGTTGTTGGGTTCGACAGGAGCCCAATAACATAGCCCGCACAAAAAGCCTCCCAGCCCAAGTGAATCGACAGGAATAGCTGCCAGTCACTTTCACCCAAACCCTATCTCCCATACGGCAGCACCCGCACCGCATCTTCCCTCCGCCGCCCGCTCACTCCCTATTCTACCTACGTCGCTCCCCCCGCCCGCCCGCCCGCCCGCCCGTCGACGTAGAGACGAAGATGATGACGGTGAAGAAGACAATGATGGCTGTTAGGGTTTTAACGACGATAGTCCTCTTCTTCTCCAACTCGAATATAGATCGAAGGGTCTTTTTTGAGGGGTGGAGGGTGGGGGTTGGGAGGAGAGGCCGGCCAAGACCAAGATTTGGGGTGGCGGCCGGAGCAACGTCCTCTATATTTTAACCTTAGAGAAGAGTAGGGAATAGTGAGAATTACAGCCTCGTTATTGTTACCGACATCCAACATACCAGTCTAAATAAAAAATTGGAAACACCTACGAAAGTTGCCAGGAGGGTGCACTACGTATCGCTCGGGTCAGCTAATTGAGTTGTACGTACGTGAGCTGCTGCATATGCCTGCTGCATGCTCCCGTTCCTGTTTTGATGGGATTCGCGTACGCCCGTCGCAATCCATGCACATGCACACGGCGCGCTCCATCGACGGACACATGCATCATCCCTGTCATCGTTGCTGAACAGAAAATGATAAAAAGTCAGAGCTGAACGCCACGCGCCTGACAATTTTTGCGTGATGTCTAACACGTACTATACTGTCAAGAAGTTTTCTTTATCAGCTAATAGTATTTTTTTCTAAAAAAAGACTAAAATAAACCGTTTCAACTTCTTTTTCTATTTATAAGCAAAAACGAACAGCTCGATACAAAAGATTTCGATCAAACATTCACTTGAAAAAAATGTATATATTATTGAAATTTTGTACTACAGCTTACCTTTCCCACTAGTACATAAAAAGGCACATCTTGGCGGTTCCAACGCATTTCTCTTGGCGTTTTCGGAACCGCCGATGCGGGAGGTCGTAGAAATCGGCCATTTCTCGGGCGGTTGCTTGAGAACCGCCCAGAAATCGATTTCTACAGGCGGTTCTCTTAAGGAACCGCCTGTAGAAATCGTTGCCTAGAAAACGAAAAAAAATTATAAAAAAATATTTTTAAAAAGGCAAAAATATTTTTTGAACATTTTTCGCGTAAAATCACAAGGCCACGCGGCCGTGGGGGTTCGAACCCGCGACCTCGGCTTCGCGCGTATCCCCCTCTACCACTCCACCCACACGTCACTTGTGTCTAGATATCATTTTTATTCGCCACATATTATACAAACCCGACGGAAATTTGAATATTTGAGGGTCTAAACGAATTCAAATGAAAAAGTGGTGAACTACTAAGTTTCATAGCTTTTCGAGATCTACAACTTTTATTTAGAGTGTTTCTCCATCCGAGGTCATTTGCAAAATTTGGATTTCAAATTTGAAAATTTCATTCGTAGTTTTCCATAAAGAGATAATTTCAAATAAAAAAAGTTGTCAACTACAAAGTTTCATAACTTTTCGAGATCTACAACTTTTATTTTGGGAGTTTCTCCATCCGAGGAAGTTTGAAAAACTCAAAAAATTAATTTGAAACTATTTTACCGGGCGGATCTCTTAAGGAACCGCCGGTAGAAATTGATTTTCTTGGCGGTTCCTTAAGAAATCCGCCCAGTAGAAATAGTCGATTTCTACTTGGCGGTTCCTTAAGAGAACCGCTTGTAGAAATAAGGCCGATTTCTACAAGGCTGTTCTAAAGAGAAACCGCCCGTAGAAATGAAACGCTAGTGTCAAGAGAAATGGTTTGTGTACTAGTGTCCCAGCAAGCAATATATGACGTTTTTTGTTCACGCCCCTTTGAACCGTCGTATAGTAAGTACGTGCCACAGTGCTCGCATGCGATCATAGTTTTTTTTGTCCTTTCGATTTCTCCTATATTCTGGATGCTTGATTTTTTTTTTGTGTTGTTGTTCAGGTAATTAAATTGTCTCCTGTAATTTGTCGTATTAATTATATTAGTTGGTTAATTGTACAGATTGTACTGGTTGCTTGAAATCATTCAAAGATTTAGGCTCCTGAAATATATTTCTGTTCTGTTTTAATTTAGAGGTGAACGACGCTGCATATGCGGGCGCCATTGTTCCGTAAACAGTACATACATACATAGATAGGGAACGTATGCTATGCAAACTAGGCTCTTGTGCAAACTATGCAAACTCTAATCAACACCACAGGAATCTAATCCGATGGCTGGTAATTTTAGCACTTAAACCCCTCCACTCATCCCATCTGGCTGTTGCAAAACACCCCCATGAGTGGGAGGGTTTAAATGTATCCTACCCTAGGGAATTCTCCCAAACTGCATGCATGCGTGATATATAGCATGATCGAGTATGTGTATGCAACTTGCTTATTATATATTGCGCACCTGGCTCGCATGCAAGAGCGGACGGTCAGCTGCTTGTTGAGCTGTACGTGCGCTAGCATCCGAGCGAGTTCGTTGGTTGCATTATTCGATCGCGTCCATCTGCTTGAGATGGATGGAGGCATGCAAGTTAGGCTAGCTCTTCCATCCGTCCGGCTGGATCTATAAATTGCACCACCCAGAAGGCCCAGAATTAAGCCAGCAGAACCCCTCTCGTAGCAGCAAAGCACAGTACGTAGTAGATAGCATCAGCAAGACAAAGAACCAGCTAGCCAGCTAGAGAGGCTGCTGATAGCTAGGTACGTAGCTACCCAGTTAAGCTACATACTGCAGGCTACTACTGCTACAGCAGCAAAGCAAACAAACATGGCTGCCACTGCTACTAAGCTGCAGCTCAGCGCCCTGGCCATCATGTTGCTCGCGCTCCTCCTCGGGCCCGCGGCGGGTGAGGTGCCCTGCTTCGTGGGCTGGCTCCCGCCGGTCCTGGGCAAATTCTCGGTCTGTGGTACTAGTCCTTTTGCAGGCTCCAATAAGGGCGGCCAGCCCACGGGCAAAGGGCTAAGCGAAGGTTACTACTCCCAAAGCTGCCCTAAAGCTGAGGAGCTCGTGAGGAATGCCGTGTACGAAGGCACGAAGAACAACCGTGGCCTTAACGCGGGCCTCATCCGTCTCCACTTCCACGACTGCTTCGTTCGGGTAACAAATCAAATCAACTCATTCATTTTCCTTTCTTCTTAATTTACTGATCGATGACGACAACTCTATTCTAGGTAGAAGTACTAGCTACTTACACATGCTGTTCGTTGCATCCTAGCTAGTATTTGATTTCTTCATTTAATTTGTATATAGTTTAGGTCCTATTCTTCTTTACAGCTTCATCGACAACTTATATAAACCATACCATTGTGATGAGCTACTTTTACCGTACCAAACAGTTTTTTTTAATAATAGAAAAACATTTTCCCTTATAAAGCTCCTTAAATGTTCGTGTTCTTACGTAGGTAGGAAAGAAGCTAAAAAAACAAAAGTAGTACGTTTTATATGTCATGCAATTCATTGAATATTCAGGGGTGCGACGCTTCCGTTCTCCTGGACATCACCGAGGATAGGAACCCCGACACGGAGAAGACCGGCCCACCCAACCAGGACAGCCTGCGCGGGTTCCAGGTGATCGACGCGGCCAAGAAGGCGGTGGAGAACGCCTGCCCCGGCAAAGTCTCGTGCGCCGACGTCCTCGCCATGGCCGCCCGCGACGCGTCCGACATCCTCAGCGACGGCAAGATCAAATACAAAGTGCTCCTCGGTCGCCTCGACGGGCGCAAGTCCAAAGCCGGCGAGACGAACCAGCTGCCCGGGCCGGGCTCCAACCTCCAGGAGCTCACGGACAGCTTCGCCGCCCAGGGTCTCAGCCAAGCAGACATGGTCACGCTCTCGGGCGCGCACACCGTCGGCATCACCCACTGCATGTTCGCCACTCGCCAGAAGGAGATGGACCCCGTCTGCGCGAGCAAGCTCAAGGCCACCTGCGCCGCTGCCGGCTCCAGCAGGACGACGGTGCCGCAGGACTTCAAGACCCCCGACGGCATGGACAACCAGTACTACAAGAACATCGACAAGTGCGTGGTCTTCCCGTCGGATGCTGCGCTCAACTCTAGCGCCACCATTCGCCAGGTGAATGCCTACGCCGTCGATGATGGCACGTGGGAGAGATATTTCGGGGAAGCCATGAGGAAGATGGGCAATATCGGGGTCACCACCACCCCCGGCTACGGTTTCGAGATCAGGAAGGTATGCTCGCAAGTCAACAGCTACTAGCTACTAGTCTGCTGCGGTTGGCAGTGGGCGTCTCCGGCCGTGATCGATCGACGATATATAATATTTATTATTTATATTTATAACCTATGCTGCAATTGCGTGTATCGGTGTGATGTGTTCATCGTTTCCATGTTGCATTTTTTTATATAAATAACGTATATATGTAGCTCTTTTTGCGCCGCCAATCAATCCATGTATTTATTTATATATATTTTTATATATAATCTAATCCTAATAATCTATCCAATCTAATCTAATATTAATGAAGACCCACTGTTTTCTCTCCCTTGTCCCTCCTCTCTTCTCTGCCAGTCATTTCCCTAGCTTCTTCGATTCCCCTTTTAACGTAACAATAAGGTTGGCCGATCTTATCGTCACTCACTTTCACAGTTCTCATTTTGCAAAGCGTACATCTTGCCATCATAGGGCGTTCGCACCGTTTGAGTTTGAAACTGCAAAACTTTCTAGTTAGCATCGTAGCGCTCATGTCATGAGCTGGCCACCCCGGACCGTTTGCCCCATGGCGCTTGTGCAGCCATGACTTGCCCCAACAGAACGGGTCGTTTGCAAATAATGGCGGATATGGACCGAGGACCACTAGGACGGCTGTGGCCCTAGCCCCTAGGCGTGCCCGGGAAACATCACGTACCCCACTAAAAACTAAAGGCTTGATCCATGTGGCCAGCCTAGCAATTCTCTGCTTGCATAGGAGCACGACCTGCGCAGATCGACCTCCCTCTCATATGTGGTCTTTCTCGCCTCGCATAAAGACAAACGACTACCCAGATCGATCGAATCCTATCTCATCCACGAATTCACTCAAATCCGAGCGCTGGCAGCTACACCAAATCTAATGCTAGCATGACACTGCCAGCCAAATTGAGCGCGGCCCGGCCATGTCGAGGCTGCGGCAACAACCAGGCTACATCAAGGAGAGGTCGGTAGCGTCTGACGTCGTCGGTTTGCCGCGACATGTACGCCACCTCTGTGAACGCAGCAAAATCGAGTTGGAGTGGAGCGCCGATGCGCTGCAGTCTGCGGGGCACGACGGCCAGGACCCAGGAGCACACCATGCTGTCATGTTGTGTCATCCCTTCTCTTCTTTATTTTATGATTGCTGAACAACACAACCACACAGGTGCACGCACTACGCAGGCACAAGACTGCATGTTTTTAGTAAAAAAAAAAGACTACATGTTTTTGACATATTTGGCTGCTCTAATTTTCAGATATAAAATTTCTAATCTTTCATTTCTAGTTTTTTGGTTTTTTAACAGCACATGCAAGAGAGCCTGTTGTATTAAAAAGAAGGGAGTCTAGAAAGACAGTGCAGAAACATATACAGATATGAAAAAATGGAGCCAAAGTTTCAAAATCCTCATCTCAGAGGGCGCTTACATCTAGCATTCAATAATAGTTACAAACATGTTTTGCTCCTGCCATTGCCAACAGGCCTGCTTCATCCTTAACTTTCTGGAGCATGTGTTGGCGCAGATTCCTTGAGCTCTTGCATTATTTCTTTCATTCCACACCACCCAAATTCAATTGATAATTACATGGCGCTAGGTGTTCTCTCTCTCTCTCTCTCTCTTGCATTTTTTTGTGTTTTTTGGTTTGGTTTCATGAAATCTAGAAGTTCATTTGATTTATTTTTTTGCCCCTAAAAACCGAGCTGCCCCTATAAATGTTTTTTTTGTTGTAGTGCTAACTAGCACATGTCCGCAGGAATAACAATGTCAACTGCAGCTCAGCTGGCAGATGAGTTTATTACTATGTATATAATCAAAAACACACAACTCCCGCTATAGCTTGGGTATATACTAGCACATCATACGTGTACATGTGTGACTTAGATGATGGTTCAAACAAATCACTTTCAGATACGTACCAAGAGCAATATGATTCCTTGTCAAAACGCATGCCTGAATAATATAATGCAAGACACGGAGTGCCCATCGCCACCGAGTTATCGCAGCCTCTGGACGGCGAACAGACGGCACACAACCCGTAGGCGTGCCCCGCGCGCCGAGCTTAACATACAATATCGCAGGCAGCCGTTTGAGCTGTCTGATCTTGATCTGCACCCTGATTGAGCTCGCAACATTGGCACGGCGCAACATGCAGCGCCGCGAAGCACGGGATCCCTGCAGGCTGTGGCAACATCCATGCACATGCACGTTCTAGTCCTGGCAACGGCGGAGCTAGGAAAAAATTATAGCTGGGGCGAATTTTAACGAGAGGAAATGAACCGGGCACCATATTCAAACCTCGGTCGAATCCAGTTGCTCCGCCGCTAACTTGACTGCGGCCACGGCCGGCCCCGACGCCAGGTTCCTGTACCTCACGCTCGCTGTGCCCCTTCTCCCTCCATCCAGCGCTCTTGCTCCTCGGGGGGGGGCGTCAGCACTGGGCGAGTGGCACTACCGGAATCAGGGGCATTGCCGAGTGCCTGGGGCTTTGCCGAGTGCTTTTCCTCGGGCACTCGGCAAACGCCCTCTTTGCCGAGTGCCGCTCTCGGCAAAGAAACCCACTCGGCAAAGGAGCCTTTGCCGAGTGCCGAGCACTCGGCAAAAGGGGCTCTCGGCAAACTCTCACCGTTGCCGAGAGCTTACACTCAACAAAGAGGGGCTCTCGGCAAAGGCAGTCGTGAGGCAACGCCGTCCCTCTTTGCCGAGAGCCGGCCCTTAGGCACTCGGCAAAATTTGGGCGTTGCCGAGTGCCCTGGGTCTGGCTCTCGGCAAAGGACAGGGTTTGCCGAGTGCATCTCTTGAGCACTCGGCAAAGCATAATTTTTTTTTCTTTTTTGCTCTCCAATTTTTTACTTAGCCTTTTCAAATGATATTATACTATGTTTTGAAATGTGGCCTATTTTTCATGTGTTTTGCTATATTCCAGAAGTTTATTTCATTTTATTCCAATTTTTGGGAAAATCCAAATTTGAACTGCACTTGTATCCAATAATGGACTTTAGTTGCCAAAAATTTGATATTAGTGTTATTTATGGTATGTTAGGGGTGTGCTAAGACTTTAACCTAAAATTATAAAGAGCGTAGTCACGAAACATGATGACCCACATGCGTGTGCACTTTTTTTAATTCTTAAAAAAGCAAATGAATTCAAAAAATCATGAAATTTGCCACAGTGTCATCATTTCATGCGCCGATGTTGTGATAAAAAATTGACAATGTTTCGAGCAAGTTGTCATATACGTTGCGTTCGAATCCGACAATCTCCAAAGATGTTTCATAAACTTCTAAAGTAATCCAGATGAATCGGACTTCAAGCAGTTCTCGCGGTTGATTTAGATCTCAATTCTTTTTTCATGAGTGAAGTATAGTATAAAAGGGGTCCTGTAAAAATTTGGCAATTTTTTGAAATTGTCCGACATTTTAAATTTTTTTGATCTTACTCTTTGCCAAGAGCCTTAGGGTTAGCTCTCGGCAAAGATTCTTTTTGCCGAGTGCTACCCAAGGGGCTCTCGGCAAAGAATGTTTGTTGCTTTTTTTTAATTTTTTCTAAAAATCTAGTTCCCTCTTTGCCGAGTGCCCTTGGGCCCGGCACTCGGCAACGTTTTATTTTTTTTCGTTTTTTTAAATATTTATTTAAATTTTTTATTAAAATCTGGTTCAATCTTTGCCGAGTGCCCTTGGGCCTAGGCACTCGACAAAGGTTTATTTTTTGTTTTTAAATTTTTTTTAAAAAAAATTATTTAATTTTTAAAAAAATTTGCTTTTGCCGAGTGCCACCTAGAGGGCTCTCGGCAAAAGAATGATTCCGGGTTTTTTTTTTTTAAAAAATCTGATTCCCTCTTTGCCGAGTGCCCTTGGCTAGGCACTCGGCAAAGTTTTATTTTTTCGTTTCTAATTTATTTTAAAAAATATTTATTTAAATTTATTTTTAATATCTGGTTCAATCTTTGCCGAGTGCTCTACGCCTAGGCACTCGGCAAAAGAATGATTCCAGGTTTTTAATTTTTTTTTTGAAAAAAATTATTTAATTTTTTTAAAATTTGCTTTGCCGAGTGCCGGATCGGCACTCGGCAAAAAGCGGCGCACAAACTCCCGGTCTCTCTCCTCTGTCTCACACACTCACACGACGCACACACGCCGCCGCCGCCGCCTCGCCGGCCGCCAACGCCGACGCCTCCACTCGGCCGCCAACGCCGCGCCTCCCACTCCGGCCGCCGGGCGGCGTCTCCCCGCCCACCACCGCCGCCCCGCCGCGCGCCCGGCGGCGGGGGCCCCCAAGGCGGCGAGGGGGAGCCACCAGCCGGGCCGGTCGGCCCTCTTCCCTTGCCGCCTTCGGCGGCTTTTTCCGGCAGCCGCGCCTAGGCCGGCCAGCCTGCCGGCCCCCCTCCACAGCCCTTCCCGGCCGCGCCCCAAGGCCATCCCCGGCCGGGCGCCTCGGCCAGGCCTCGGCAGCAAGGCCACCCGTCGGGCGCCCGGGCCGCCCCGCCGGCAAGGGGGGGCCTCGGGCCAGCCTAGCGGCCGGCTGGTGGCTAGGCCTCCCCCACGGCCAACGGGTGGGCGGGCGTCGGCCCCGCCTGACCCAGCCAGCAGCCCCTGCCAGAGAGGAAGAAGGCGGGGAGGAGCAGGGGAGGAGGGAGGCAAGAGGAAAAAAAGAAGGGAGAAGGGGAGAGAGGAGGAAGAAGAGGGGAAGAAGGAGGGAGGGAGAAAGAAGGGAAGAGCAGGGAGGAAGGTAGAAGAAGGGAGAAGGAGGGAGGAAGAAGGGGGGAGGAAGGAACAAGAAGAGCTCCGTGTCCGCGCCGCTCCTCGCCACGGTCGCCGCCGCCGTCACCGTCGTTACTGAAGGTAAAAAAAGAGCTGTCCCATGGCTCTAGCGTATGTGGATGTTGGCCATTGCCGAAAATGTGGTTGTCCGCCATCGAGCCGTTATATATATATGTGTCTTATTGCAGGTGTGGGCATTGTCACCGTGCAGGGGAGGTGCTGTCCAAATTTTGAACTAATGCTATGCATGTTCCTTTTATTTTGCAGAGAAGACCCTGTTGGAGCCTCGCTCGAGTTGATCCCGATCGTCTTCGTCGCCGTTGCGGTTCTGCACTGCGGCGTCGCGCCGCCTTGCACCGACTCACCACGGCCCTGCTAGCGACTGCACCGCCACCTAAGGTATAACCTCTGTTTCGTATCGGGGTCATAGGTCACGTCACCAAGTTAGGCGTCTCCCGTTCGAAAGAGATACGGTTGTCGGTATGCAGATCTTTGCATATCAGCATATCGAAAAATTGTCCACGTTACTTGGACAGCCAGCGCATGCGTTGTTGGGGGCTAGTTTCCGTTATGCGCTCCGATCGGAGGCGAGTTTCGGCATCACCTCCCTGTTGTTCTCCGGAAACACGATCTCCTGTCCGGGCGTGTACCTAGAGAACAGCGGGGAGGTGCTGCCGAAACTCCGTCTCCGATCGGAGCAGACAACGGAAACTAGCCCCAACAACGCATACGCGGGTGGGATTAGGACCTATCCTTACCTATTAGAGAGTAGGAGGCCGGTGTAGGTAAAATTGATTGTTATGTTTCTTGCTAATATATATGTTAGAAGATGGATGATCGTGACTGGATGTACACGGGCCGCCCAAGTGATCGTGATTACACAGCTGAATGGATTGAGAAAACATATATGTTCTTGGAGCAAGCATTTGGCGAGGCTGCTAAAGGAGCGAGTCGGGTTCTGTGTCCCTGCAGTAGGTGTGCTAATCGGAAAAGGCAATGCAAGGATATCATGGGCAAGCACCTTGTCTTGTATGGGTTTACCCCGGACTATACCCGATGGGTCCACCATGGTGAAGCCCATCGAATGAGAGTGGAGGTGGTGAGAGCACGCGTCGAGGAGTTTGATGCCGATGCCGGGGTAGCGCAGACATGTTAGATGACTTTCATCAAGCACGGTTCGAGAGATCGGCGTGCGGATGAGGAGGAGGAGCCGAGGAGGCCGCGAAGGCGTTCTATGATATGTTTACTTCTGCACGGCAACCCCTTCACGGCCACACAAAGGTCTCTCGGTTAGACGCCGTTGGCCGTCTAATGGCGTTAAAGTCTCGGCTTAGCATGAGTCGAGACGCCCGACGATATGCCGGCAGTTGTTGGTAGCTTGCTTCGGTGAGGCTCACACTCTCCCGAAAAGCACGTCACGAGTCGCGAGAGCGCCGTGCCCTTAAGATGCCGTATGATCGGATACATGCATGTCGAATGGGTGCGTTCTATTCGGGGAAAGAACACGCGGAAGCAAAAAACCGCCCGATGTGTCAATCCTCTAGGTATCCGGAGGTAGAGTCTGCCGATGGCGGAAGAGGCGACTTGACATCCCGTGTCAATCGTAAGGCACCTCCCTTTCATACCGAGGCTCCAACGGCTATACATGACCGAAGATTACGCCAAGCAGGATGACATGGCACAAACATGGCAAATGATACAATCGACAAGATGGTGCATGTATCCGATGGTGAGGCGTGGACCCACTTTGATGGCATTCATCATGAGAAGGCGAAAGAGACTCGTAATGTCCGTGTTGCGCTTGCGGCAGGACGGGTTTAATCCTTTTGGCATGATGGGCTGCGCCCTACTCATGTTGGCCCGTGTTTGTGATCCCCCTCAACCTTCCTCCCGGTGTGTGCATGCAAGCACAACACATGTTATTAACGTTGATCATTCCCGGACACCCGGGGAATCATATGGGTGTGTACATGGAGCCCGTGATTGATGAATTGATCAGTGCCTGAAATGGGGTATGGACATATGACCGTGTTACAAAGAGAAACTTCAGGATGTATGTGTGGTACCTTTACTCCATGCATGATTTCGCTGCGTACGCCATGTTTCTTGCAGTCTCAGGCCCATGGTGGCGCGCCTTGCCCCATCTTCAAGGCATTTGCTATGGCGCACAAGGGCAAGGCGTCGTCAGACGTCTCGTACAACCCGGAGGACCCGCCCGAGGCGTACACCAACGCCGGCGTGCCACGGCCGCCTCAGCGAGTACACGTCGCGGCGAGGACTACGATCCGAGCACCCGGGACCTTGACCCGAGAGATCGTCATGAGGGTGGGCGGAGGAAAGAAGCATGGGCGGTACTGGATGGGCGACAGCGTCATCGACTTCGGCCTCGACTCCCACTCTCTCCCGGCTACGAGCACACGAACACGGACGCAAAAAGCGTGCCCATACGCCCACGGCCGCCCGGCTTCACCGGCTTCGCTTACGCCACACTCGAGGTAATTCCTTTTTGTTGTAAGCTTCAATCGATGGCGTTTCAATTATTCTAACTCCACCTTTGCATTCTTGCGGGCCAGGATGGAAGCGAAAGGAGGGAGGCGTTGGGGCGGCGGCACCAGGCGGTACAGAGCCCCAGCTCGAGGCCGAGAGGGGCCGTGCGTGAGCGGCCCGAGGCAGGATGGCCCGACTCATCGCCGTCGTCGGCCGGATGGGGGCACGTTCGGGGATGGAGCTCCCACAGCGATTCTTGGCTCCGGTAGTGCGGCCTCGGCCTCGGCCTCGGCCTCGGCCTCCTCACTTTGGGACTCTGCAAAGTATAAATGTGTATTGGTTTCGTTCGAACTTTGGTCATCACGTACTAACCCGGTCTCTTTTGTGCAGCCTCAGTCGGCGGGTTCGAACAACCCGGCTTAGCCTACGACGCAGTCGCCACAGCCTTCACCAGGGACGGGGTGGCCAGGTTGGCAGAGTGGACAATGAGTTGGCTTTTTAGAGGTTTATGAGTTGTCCCCGGACCGTCTCCTTCTATTTTCAATAATGCACTTGACCCTTATGAGATTTAGAGACTTGTGATGCACTTGAAACATTTGTGATCGGATTGTGATCGAATTTGTGATGTACTGTGATGTGATGTGATCGGATTTGATATATGTGATGTGGTTGTGATATATGTGTTGTGGATGTCTTTGTGGATGTGATTTATGTGATGTTTATGTGATATGTGTCTTGTGTATGTGATATATATACTTGTATGTGCTTTGTGATTTAACGGAAAAACAAATTGAAAAAAAAAAAAAATTTATGGTCACTTTGCCGAGTGCAATGACCAAGGCACTCGGCAAAGTGGCCATATTTGCCGAAAGTGCTATGGTCACCGCACTTTCGCAAAGATTTTTTAAAAAAAACAGAATTACCTCTTTGCCGAGTGCCCACGGGGAGGCACTCGGCAAAAGAATTTTCAAAAAAAATTATTCTTTGCCGAGTGCCACGTGGAGAGGCACTCGGCAAATAATTTTTTTTAAAAAATCAGAATCACCTCTTTGCCGAGTGCCCACACGGGAGGAGGCACTCGGCAAAGAATTTTCAAAAAAAAAAATTTATTCTTTGCCGAGTGCCACGTGGGGAGGCACTTCGGCAAAGCCGCCGTCCGTTTTTTCGCGCCCGTCAAGGCAACTTTTCTTTGCCGAGAGCCTCCGGTGGCCCTCGGCAAAGCCTTTGCCGAGTGCCCGAAAAAGGCTCTCGGCAAAGAGCCCGTTACCCGATGGAGGCTTTGCCGAGAGCTCTTTGCCGTGTGCTACACTCGACAAAGCCTTTGCCGAGTGTTTTTGGGCCTTTGCCGAGTGCCGGGGCACTCGGCAAAGAAGTGAATTCTGTAGTGTGGGCATTTGGGTTGGGCGGGGCACCAGCGGCGGCCGGCGGCGAAAGATGGGCGCCGCCGCCTGGGGGGGCTAGCTAGCGGTCGCTGCTCCTGGCAGTGGTCGGCAGATGAGGCAGCGCGGTGGGCGGTGGGGCGGGCGCAGTGGCCGCGTGTGGTGGCTTCGGTGCCTTCGGCGCTGGCGGGTGGCGGCGGACGACCTCAACCTCGCTTCGATGCTCGATGCGGACATGCCGGACAGGGAGACAGTGCGGCTGCGGCATTCGGTTGGGGAATTGCATAGCCAAATTGGGCCCTTATTGGGCTAAATTAAATTGGCCGAGAAAAAGCCCAGTGTCCTAGCTGTAGTAGTCTTCATCAGCTCATTCATCCTCCCCAAAAAAAAAAAAAAAAAAAAATTGCTCGTTCGTCCGCTGGACACTAGGGGCGCAACATCTTTGTAGCTTCGCGACCTCGCGTCCTCAACACGGCGGCCAGAGATAGGGAAGAAGAGGGGGGGGGGTCCTCAATACTCGACCAAGCAATTCATTTCATTTGTTCACATAAAACTTCCTCCCCCGTTCGGCATTTCTACTTTGAAAAAGCATCATGTTTCATGTCCATAGATTCTTTGAAACAATATAGAAAGGCCCAGTCCATTTTTTTTTGAAAGGCCCGGTCCATATATTGTTTTTCTAGAACACATCATATTTTTCTTTTAAGGCCCACTGAATATTGATTTGATACACATATATGATGACATGGGCCGTTCCATATATAGCACATGATGTTCACCCAGTGCTCCAAATCAGCCCAGATGAAATCAGGAGCTTTAATTTTGTGTTTCTTGTCCTTCTCTCCTCCCGAACAGGATGAGAATTCAGGCGATCAGCACTGCAAAATATTCAAAGAGTAGGACTGTAGGAGGATAGATCATTGATGGAAACAACAGAAACATACAGGCATTCCTATCCTGCCAATAGATAGAACAAGTTAAAACATCAACACGTACCATTAGTGCATCAACAGGTTAAAACATAACAGAAGCAGCAAGCTCAAGTATAACTGAGCCTAATCCTTACAATAATAACAGAATAGGATAAGTCAACAACTCCCGAAGTGCACCAGTTAACATCCAAAATAAGCTACAGTTTCCACAGGTTCAGAGGTTACAACACAGAATGTTCAAAAAACATTAATATACACACTCATAAGTTCTACTGCTTTTATGCTACCTAGTGTCGCAGTCTTCATCATCAATTCCCTTCCAGCATATCGGCATATCCTTGACATCAACTGTGAACACTCATACTCCTGATCGCAGCATAAGTAAGAGTCTGACATCAAGTAAATCATGTAATCCTTTCTCTCAGCCTCTGCAGGAGCAGAGAACTCAAGTTTCACTCTCGCACTCTTTTGATCGCCAGTAACTGCTTTGTGGAGCTGTCGCTAATCAGCAGCCACCAGCCTTCTTCCATAGGCTTGGGAGGGAAACCTTGGCGTATGAACTGGACCAACGTCAGATGAAACGTTAGTCATGTCACGCTCCAGAGTTATCTGCACAGTTACATATTGTCACCCAACACCCTCACGGTCACGGACCTCATAGGTCATATCAACATTGTGGAACCGCTTGAATGATGTCTTGCAGCTGAGAGTTTGATAGTTGTAAGAGATCCAGCGCCATCTCATCGACACCCATCGATCTCAGCTTAATTAGATCAAAGATACTCTCGATGGGCTTCCCTTTATTTTCGTGGCACCCATCATATATATGTTCCTTTTCCTTTTATTACAATTATATTGAATAAGTATATCATATATGCATGATCAATCGATCGAGAGTCAATGATGCAGGGTGCTGGTGGCTAATAATTAAGTCAACCATCCGGGCTATGCGCTGCCACTGCCATGCCAGGAGCTCACTCATGTGTACTACAAGCCCTACGAGTTGACTTGGACGTCTCATAACATGCGCTCCAGAAACAAAAACATTCATTCCTGCTGGTTACGAGCACACTCAGGCCACTCCAAGCTGAAAGCTACAAGTCGATCGACACGAAAGACAGCAATGACCAGCTAGCAGTGTGTATACTCGCTCCGCCTCATCCCATCCACTCATCGAGCTTGTCTTGCTGCTTCTTGTTCTAGTTTAGCATATATATATATATATATATATATATATATATATATATATATATATATATATATATATATATATATATATATAGACACACACACACACACTCTTCTAAGTACATAGAGGCTAGCCAGTGAAGGCAGCAGGAGCAAAGCAAGGATGGTGATTGCCGCTAAGCAGCTCGCTGTTGTTGCAGTGCTCGCGCTGCTTGGTTCTGCATCGTGCCGCCAAGCAGGTTTCGGCAACGGTAATGGTGGCGGCAATCCCATTCCCATCACACAACCACCCAATCATCACCCTCCGGCCACCACCCCAAAACCGAAGCCGCCAGCAAACCCGGATCGTCCGGCCACCTCACATCCACAGCCACCCGCGTATCCTCCAAAGACAAGCCCAAGCTCATCGCCGCCTACGCCAACCTATCCTCCCACGAGCCAAAGGCCGTCGCCGCCCACTCCCAACTATCCTCCGACGAGCCCAAGCCCGCCGCCACCCACGCCAAACTATCCTCCGACGAGTCCAAGCGCGCCACCGCCCACGCCAAACTATCCTCCGACGAGTCCAAGCGCGCCGCCGCCGGCGCCCACACCCACCTTTCCTCCGACGAGCCCAAGCCCGCCGCCACCGCCCTCTCCCCCGCCCAGCTCAGATGATGCTGGGAAGAAGCTCGAGGTTGGATACTACCAGAACAAGTGCGGCGGTTCCGTGGATGTGGAGGCCATCGTGAGGAAACACGTCAGTGGCTTCGACGATGGCATCAAAGCAGGGCTCATCCGTCTCTTCTTCCACGACTGCTTCATCCGCGTAAGTCCATGTTAACACCTCCTCGATCACGCTTTGCCACCATTCGCATTTAGTAGCTGATGTGATGCATGGTGGCCTCAGGGTTGCGATGCCTCCGTTCTTCTCGACCCGACCAGCACTAACCAGCAGCCGGAGAAGCTCGGCGTACCCAACTTCCCGAGCCTGCGCGGCTACGAGGTGATCGACGCGGCGAAAGACGAGCTCGAGAAGGCATGCCCTGGCAAGGTCTCCTGCGCGGACATCGTCGCCTTCGCCGCCCGCGACGCGTCCTACTTCCTCAGCGGCGGCCGCATCAGCTTCGACATGCCCGCCGGCCGCTACGACGGGAACGTGTCCCTCGCCAGCGAGACCCTGCCGAACCTGCCCCCGCCGTTCACCGGCTTCGACCAGCTCGAGAAGATGTTCGCCGACAAGGGGCTCGACGTCTTCGACATGGTCACGCTCTCCGGCGCGCACAGCGTGGGCCGCTCCCACTGCTCCTCCTTCACCAGGGACCGCCTCCCGCCCAGCAACACCTCCGACATGGACCCGGCGTTCGCCGCAGAGCTGCAGAAGAACTGCACGTCGGCCAACGGCACCGACAGCACGGTGATGCAGGACTTCGTCACCCCCAACGACATGGATAACCAGTACTACAAGAACGTGCTGGACCGCAAGGTTCTCTTCACATCGGACGCTGCGCTCACCTCGGACGCCATGGCGAACTACCTGGTGCGTGTCTACGCGATCTTTCCATGGTTGTGGCAGGACAAGTTCGCGGAAGCCATGGTGAAGATGGGCCGCATCGAGATCAAGACAGACATCACTGGGGAGATCCGGAAGAGGTGCCGCGTGGTCAACAGCAATCCGTGATCGATCGTCATCAGATGGCCGGTCCTGAGAGAGCGAGGTTTTTCATCGAACGCTGATGAATGCCTCGCATGATGGAAAATAATTAATCTATAATAACTTGTACGTACATTAATCAAAGCATCACGCACAGTATTAGATCAAATGGGTTAGCTGCACATAGGCGACAAATGTATGTGGAGAGTTTTATTGCTTGTGCGCCATATATAGGGTGGCATTGATCTGGTCGATCTAGTTGTGTTTGGCGTGCCTAAGATGTTACACATTAGGCATCCCTACCAATTTCTTATATAGTCCACGGATTGGTAAGATTTCGGATAGAGTCTTAGGGCAGTCCCAATGGGATATTAATTGTAGTTTCTATCTATCTTAAATACGTTGACAACTCAGACTTTTGCTGATGTGGCAAGAGAATTAACGAAGAAAGAGAGTACTCCCTCCATACTCATAAAACTTGACGTTTTGGACATGGTTTGGGTCAAACATTGAGAACATAAACTATCAATAACTTTTACAGTATTTAGTTTAAAAAAGTGAAACTTATATGTATAGATTCACCTTGAAACCCATTTTTATAAAAAAGTAATTTTATTTTTAGTTTTTCTTATATATTTTAATAAAAAATGGTGGATAAAGTTAGGTTTTGGAGACCGTGTCCTTGTCCAAAACGTCAAGTTTTATGAATATGGAGTAGTAGAAATTAGAGAAACCGTTTCTTCTTAAAGAAACGGCGTCCACGCTAGAAACGAGGCCAGAAGAAACCGGCTCGTCTGCGTTGGGGAGACTCCACTAGTTTCCATGGACCTCTCTTGGGATCCATTGCTCCGCCATCGCCATGCCAAATCCTCGCGTCGTGCCTGCACTCTCCTGTGCCGCGCCAAATCCAGCGTGTTCAGCGACGGCAAGCTCAGCTTCTTCACGATACCCGCCGGTCGCCGGGACGGTCGTGTGTCGCTCGCCAACAAAGACCGCAAGGTTTTCTACCCTGCCGTCGACCTCAACGCGTTGAACAACTTCAGCGGCGGTAGGATCAGCTTCTTTGTGATACCCGCCGGCCGCCGCGACGGCCGCGCGTTGCTCGCCAACGAGAACCAGCAGGTTCCTGCGGCCCTGCCTGTGGCTCAAGAACTTCGCCGTTGCGCGTTCGTCTCCATCGGCCAGGCCCGGTGCGCGTTCGTCTCCAACCGGCAACCGCACGGACATGAACGCCAACCTCGCCAAAGATCTCACGAACAGGTGCAGGTCCCATACTACCAGAACGTGAATGACAATGACATGGTGTTGGATTCCGACGCTGAGCTGAACTTGCAGCAAACGAAGCTGCTGGTGGATGCCTACGTGGCCAGTTCAGGGAATCTGTGGGAGACAAGTTCGTGGCAGCCATGGTGAAGAAATTGTGTTTACGCAGAAATCATGTTGCTACAGAGTGTGTTGTTCTAGAGGTTACATGGTTGTTTGCCGTAGTTGATCTACTTCTTTTTTGTGTTGCATTCAAGTCATTATTTGTATAGACACTACTATAAAAACTACGGATTGGGGAGGATGGTTTCTTTTAGATATTAATTGCTTCTTTTTCTCTTGGAAACTACGTCTAGAAATCATCCATTGGGACTGCCCTTAGCTTGATTGGTTTACATAAGTCGGCATAATTTCCCTCCTTAATTATATAGTCCAGTTATAGGATCGCCCCTAAAAACGGATTTCCAGGGATGGTCGGTAAAGGCAATTAATTGTATTTGGAAATCGGTTTTCAAGAGTGGTTTTCCTAATGCATTCGACCCTCGAACTTTATCTTTAGAGGTGGTGGTGGTGGCTTAATCCAACTGGCCCTATAAATAATTTTTTAGGGATGGGTTCAAGCGCGACACTACAGAGGCTACATCTTACAATTGATGGAGTAGTGACAGTTTCGGAAACCACCCCTAAGAATTGTTTTGACAATCCCTAGAAATAATTTTCATAGTAAATGTGCTAGTCAATTACAAAAAATTCTGACTGAATTACGTGGAATGTTGGATCAGACATTTTCTATCTATATAGTGGCCAGGGCTTCACCAAGTGCTCATGAACAAGGTAGCTTGATCTTCTCTAGATTTACCACACTCTCTTTTGCCAATACCCTTAAGGATCACTAAGATTTTGGCGTAGGGTTGTTGGAGCATCAATGGAGAGAGAGAACTACTGGTCGTTGGAGTGGAGTGAATGAGCAAAATGATCGTTGGGGGAGAAAGGAGAGAGTTTAAATACTCCCCATCAACTCCCACTTCCGCCTGACAGACAGAGCACGGAGGCTCCACACATAACATACGGAGGCTCCGCCTCCAAGCATAAAAGTTTCGCATGCACTAGAACAGAAGAGGAATAGAAGCTCCTGGTGTCCCATAGTGTTTGTTTGCACCCACGATAGATGATACGCTGTCACTTACTTACAAAAGACATTAGGCTTTTAATTACATGGTCAACTTTATCAAAACCCACTTGGGGCTTGATTGCACTTACAAAGATGCATAACTTGAACCCTAATGACAGTCAACTAGAATGCAAGGAAAATTGAATGAAACAAAACCATTCTTGATGCATAATTTCAGTTAATTGTTTCATAGCCTCTCCTTAGTATTCCATGACTCATCTGAGTTGAAAACCAAGGCAAGCGAGTTTTGTACCTTTCATTCAAAATATTGTCATGCCATAAAAATACACATGTAACATCCTATTAAATATGGATGGCCATAAGGCATGAGCCTCATGGATCGGTCATGGCCTCCTATTTTGGCCTAGCCCAAGCATGCAATGGCCCCTCAACTATGATTTGCCAGCCTATCACAACTCGGTTCCTAGACGGGCCCTCGCGTGATCTCGCGGAGGCGAGCGCTTCGCTGCCGCAAGAAACGCTTCCACTGGTCGGCAGTTGATTACACACAAGCGCCTTCAAAATATATTTCATTGTAGATTATGTCTCTTAGAGACGCTTAAATCTGTAGTATTTTTTCTCTTTCTATACAAGAGCCTATGCATTGTACAATGCCTATCCTTGCTCGATCGTTTATTACTACACTGGACGACACAACAGGCAGTTCATTAACTTATCCCATTCCCATGGTCAGCCTAGAGGGAGAGTGGAGGTAGTGGGCTAGTGGCACACACACGCACGTTATGGCCCATGATCAGGGAGCGGTAGCAGTGGCACACGATCAGTGAAGAACTTTTCCTGTATCTATCTGGCATTTCCATTTTTCTCTCTCTCTCTCTCTCTCTCTGGACACAGGAGATGGGATGAAATAATTTAGATTCGCTGGATCCAACCTCCATGCTAGTTGGATCGAGCGGCTTGACCACTGATGCCATCTCGCAATGTGCACGTAGTTAACTACCGGCAGTTCCGCGATGCCCGGCTCTGCTAAATTCTTCCCGGTTGCCTTTTTTTTTTATGATTTCCCGGTTGCCCATTGTTTTAGTAATGTCACGGTCAAATGGTCGTTTAATTTGCGTTGTACATATATAATTTCCTTGCTGCCTCCCTCAGATGAGTATGCTAGCTGTAGTGTACTGCCAAGTTTTGTACCTACCGCTTAGCTACATTATCCTACTCTAGCTACACGTACGCTCGATGATTTTTTTTTTCGCAATCGGGATGCCCCGTATTTCATTAAGAGGAAAGCAACAAAGTACATCCGGATCGCAGGAGGTTTACAGAGGCGAGGGGCCTCAGGGGACGCGAGGTAGACGGCAACCCTAGACTACTGGATGCATCGTTTGCTGTATTACAGAGTGACCGGGTTGCGCGACCATAGGATTTCCAACGCTGCAACTGGCGCATAGCCAGCTGCTGCCCAATCTGCCGCCTCAGTGGTGACCGCGGCAACCACTTCGAGCGGCTGCCTGGCCTTCCCGCGGAAGACACGCGCGTTGCGCTCCTTCCAAATGCACCACGAAGTCAGCAACAACAGTGAGTCGAATAGAGGTCGTAAGGCAGCGTCGATACGCCGTCGCTGCTCGGTCCACCAGACTCCCAGCTCGACATCGCCGCCAGGAACCAGGTCCTGTAGCTGTAGCGGTTCCAGGAGACCGAACCAGACTTGGCGAGCGAAGACGCACCCAAGGAACAAGTGATCGCCGGTCTCGGGGAGCTGCCCACACAGCGCACAGTCATCGTCGTCTTGAGGGCCATGCCTTCGCCGGCGTTCTGCTATCCACAAGCGTCGATGTAGGGCTAGCCAGAAAAACATTTTCACCTTGGGAGGCGCCTTCGTTGTCCAGAGTTCTTTGGCACCTAACAATCTCATAGCTCCGGCGAAGAACGCTTGGTAGATGGACAACGCGTTGTGTGAGCCGGAAGGGAACCATTTCCAGGTGAAACGGTCCGGTGTAGCCGGATCCAGGACGACGGCGCGCAGCAGGTCCCAGACGCGAAGGTACTCACAGACAACCTAGGTGGTGAGCGCGCCGGTGATGTCCGCAACCCAGCGATTGTTGAACAGCGTGTCGCGCAATGTGCGCGCCTTCCCCACTCTCGAAGTGGCCGCGTATAGAGCCGGTGCGAATACACGCAGGATCCCGACCGACGCCCAATTATCAGTCCAAAGCTTGGTGTTGGCTTTGTCGCCGACGTTGATGGATAGGCTGGCAGCAAACATTGCCGCAACGCATCTTTCAGTGCGCGCTGGCAGGGATGACTAGCAGCGCTGAGGCTCAGTACGGGACAACCATTCCCAACGTAATCTTAAGGCGAACCCGAAGAAACGGAGGTCCAAGATGCCTAGGCCGCCCAGCGACGTCGGGCAGCAGACCGTCGGCCACGCGACACGGCATTTGCCCCCGCCGCAGGTATCGGTGCCGGCCCAAACAAAGGCGCGTCGTCTCTTGTCGATCTGCTGGATAGCCCAAGGCGACAAGCAGAGGGCGATGCTCGTGTGCAATGATATATAAAAATATATATATAAGTTAGACACTATCTACAAGAAAAATATCTTATTACAAGTTTATGTGATGATATAGTACCTTACTATTACTAATTAGAGGCTCTAATTCTAGAAAAGTTTTATGTAGAAATTATCACAATAATCAAAAACATCTAGACTTAAATTTGGTAGACTCTAATTAATTATCATCATCGACAACAGTCATTGGATCTATTGCAATTTAGAAAAAAAAATACACATCATGGCCATTTTTTTAAAAGAATACATAAAGTAGCCCACTATTTTGCATTAAAATACCCCAAGACAATTCAGAATAGCCCATTAAATTTGATATAAATAGCCCACATATGTCATTATAAAAATAATTCAAAATAATCC
The DNA here is from genome assembly GCA_015844335.1 of Chrysopogon serrulatus. NCBI lineage: Eukaryota > Viridiplantae > Streptophyta > Magnoliopsida > Poales > Poaceae > Chrysopogon > Chrysopogon serrulatus. The sequence continues at coordinate 131,952 of JADLZL010002482.1, forward strand.
ATAATTTATAGCTAATTACCTACCTTTATCATTATGAAACATAATTAAAAATAACCCCTACCATTGCATCAAAGTTTGACCTTTGTCATTAGAAGATAATTTAAAATAACCCTTTAATTTTCTACCTTGATTACTCAAATCCATCATTATAAAAGATAATTTAAAATACCGCTAATGATTTTATAGATCACCTACCTTTTTCATTATAAAATATAATGCAAAATAACCTCCTAAGTTTGCATTCAACTTGCCTATACACGTTGTTATTGGAAGATAATATGAAGTATGGCCGCTATATTTATATCTACCTCAGCCATTATAAAAACAACCAAAAAATGTCTCACAAATCTATATGTAAATACTAATATTTGTTACATAGAAAATAAATCCATCTTCATAATGTATCGGACATACTTTTCCATGGCTTTCACCATTGATTTCAATCTGGCGGTGGGTAATCGGTGTAAAGATTATGGGAACGGGATACCTCTCCCTGGCACCCGGTTACGTGTTATATAGCAAGGAGAATAACCCTCCCTGCGGTGGTTGTTACAAGATGGATCAAGTCCATAACAAACTCTCAACAAATATCTATACATATATTACAACCAACCATATCTATCTAGACTCGTTACAATGAACCTAGACATATACAGATATCAAAGATATACATCATTTAACATTCCCCCTCAATCTTAGCCACATACAAGGTTAAGATTGCCTATGAAATTCCGCAACTTGGCGCGAGGGAGAGCTTTCGTGAACCCATCGGCGAGCTGATCATCTGAACTGACAAACCGAATGTCCAACAATCCTTGGGCAACTCTTTCTCTGACAAAATGAAAATCAATCTCAATGTGCTTCGTCCTAGCATGGAACACAGGATTCGTAGAGAGATACTTTGCACCTAGATTGTCACACCACAACAGCGCCTTAGAAGGGTGAGATACCTTAAGTTCACTGAGCAACTTTTGAACCCACATCATTTCAGCAGTGGCATTGGCTAGTGACTTATATTCCGCTTCAGTGCTGGATCTTGAAACAGTGGGCTGTTTTCTTGCGCTCCAGGAGATAAGATTATTTCCGAAGAAGACAGCAAATCCCCCAGTGGACCTCCGATCATCCACATCACCAGCCCAGTCGGCATCCGAGAAAGCACTAACCAATGTGGACTTAGAAGCTCCAATTTTAAGACCACATTTCAGTGTGCCTCGAACATACCTTAATATTCGTTTTACTGCACTCCAATGGGTAGTGGTTGGAGCCTGCAGAAACTGACACACCTTGTTGACCGCAAAAGATATATCTGGTCCTGTTAAAGTGAGATATTGGAGAGCACCAACCACACTTCTGTACTTTGTTGCATCATCCTGTCCAAGTTTTGTCCCAACTATAGCACTGAGTTTCTCTGTACTGCAGAGAGGGGTGTCGATGGTCTTGCATTTTGCCATACCAGACCGAGTCAAGATATCAGTGGCATACCATCCTTGACTGAGAACTAAGCCATCCTTGTTCCGTTGTACTTCAATACCAAGAAAATAGTGAAGATCTCCTAGATCTTTAAGGGCAAAATCCTTCTGCAGATCAGTCAGAAGCGCACCAACAGCCTCCTTGGAAGAGCTAGCAACAATTATGTCATCAACATACACCAAAACATATATAACATGTTTCCCTTTGTTATAGAAAAATAGAGATGTGTCTGCTTTAAAGGGAACAAAACCGAGAGCTACTAATTTTGCACAAAGACGAGCATACCAGGCTCGTGGAGCTTGCTTCAGTCCATAAATAGCCTTATCCAGCTTGCAAACATACTCAGGATAACGCTGACTAGTGTACCCAGGAGGTTGATCCATATAAACTTCTTCATTCAAGATGCCATGTAAGAAGGCATTCTGAACATCCAATTGGCGTAGCACCCAACCTTGTGAGACAGCAACAGACAACACAAGACGTATGGTTGCAGATTTTACGACAGGACTAAATGTATCTTCATAGTCGATTCCATACCTTTGACGGTAACCCTTTGCCACCAGACGAGCCTTGTACCGATCGATTGAGCCATCTGATTTTCTTTTTACTTTATAAACCCATTTGCAGCCGATGATATTCTTCCCCCTTGGTCGAGGCACAAGATGCCAGGTTTTGTTTCGTTGCAACGCTTCATGTTCAGCATCCATGGCAGTAACCCAGCGAGGATCATTCAACGCAGCTTGTACAGTTGCAGGCTCCTCAGATGACTCAGCAGACATGCCCCAGCGTACCGTGCCGTCGGTGAACTGCTTGGGCTTGGAGATGCCATGTTGAAGCCGAGTAACCCGGTGTTGCACCGGTGGAAGTGTCCCTGCATCAGGCGTAGGGGAGGTTGCCGAATTGGACGCCGCACCGGATCCTTCAGCAGCCGCAGGTGATCCAGCTGCCGAATCAGCATGGATGGCCGCGCCGGGATCTGCGTGCGGCAAGCCGTCTGCACCAGACGCTGAGGGCGGGATAGTTCCAACCGCAGGAGATCCGCCCTCGCTTGTTGACGCTGCGGCAGGACCCATCGAGCTGGGCGGCTCCAATCCCGAAGCCGATACGCCGTTGTCGATGTCGGGCGACAAGGTACAGCCGCTGCCCCCGCGTGGGGAGCACATGAAATGATGAGCGGGCGCTAGAACAGCTCCACCATTTGACGTCGGATCTGCAGCATTTGTGCTGAAATTTTCTCCTGCATCTTGCTGAACATCACTAGAAACAGTATTAGTAGGATTAGGAGAGTCCAAATGTTTGTCATGCAACCGAGCATTCCCAAAAGAGGAAGATGAGTTAAGAAGGATGTCAGGTAGGAGAGCAAGTTCAGCTCGTAGACGGGCACCTGCATTTGGATGAAGTGTGGCAAAAGGAAAAACAGTTTCATTAAAAACGACATCACGAGATATGTAAATGCGGCCCTCTTTTGGATCTAGACATTTGAATCCCTTGTGCATGTTGCTATATCCCAAGAAGACGCACTGTTTGGATCTGAACTCTAGTTTCCGTGAGTTGAAGGGGCGCAGATGAGGCCAGCAAGCACATCCGAAAGTTCTAAGAAAGGTGTAGTCGGGTTGCTCGCCTTGGAGACAGAAGATAGGAGTTTCATTGTGAAGTACTCGAGTTGGAAGGCGATTTATAAGGAACACAGCAGTGAGAAAAGCCTCATCCCAAAATTTGAGAGGCATAGAAGCATGCGCTAGGAGGGTGAGGCCGACCTCAACAATATGGCGATGTTTTCGTTCGACCGCACCATTCTGCTGATGAGCATGAGGGCAGGACACTTGATGGGAGATGCCAATTTGTTTGAAGAAGGAATTCAAGGATTGGTACTCCCCTCCCCAATCTGTCTGCATAGCACGAATTTTTCTATTGAATTGGCGCTCAACGAGACTTTGAAACTCACGGAAACGAGCAAACACTTCAGATTTATGCTTCAACAAATAAATCCACGTGAATTTTGAATGATCATCAATGAAACTAACATAATAAGAATAACGACCAACAGAGGTCGGTGCAGGTCCCCACACGTCCGAAAACACAAGATCTAATGGTTTGCTAGACACACTAGTAGACTTTGGGTAGGGCAATTGATGACTTTTGCCCTGCTGACACGCATCACACACATGATTATTGTTCATATCCTTGACAAAAAGAGAGACTATGACGACTAAGAATCTGCTGAACTATGGAGCTTGCAGGATGTCCTAGCCGATGATGCCATAACGACGTATTTGTTGGCTTCACAACGCCAAGAGCTTGTTTATTCTCGATGACACAAAGACTCGAGAGGGTAGAGGCCGCCTTTGCATCTACCGCTGAGAATGTTTTTTCTTCGTCTCCCGCTCCTTTATAGCAAAATAATTAGGATGAAATTCAACAAAGGCATCATTATCACGTGTCGGGCGATTCACGAGACAAGATTTTTATTTGAGCTAGGAACATGAAGAATGTTACGGAGATGAATTGGATGATGATGTTGGGAATGCAAGGTAGAATGGCCAACATGGGAAATCTCCATACCTGAACCGTTGGCAGCATTGACGTGATCGTTGCCGTGATACCTGTCACGCACGGTCAGCTTGTCAAGCTCGCCGGTGATATGATCCGTAGCACCGGAGTCCATGTACCAATTTGTGTCCACCCCGTAGGACGAGGTGGTTGCTGAGGACGCAGTCTTCTGGACTTGAGGTGGCGGACCAGTGTAGCGCTCATCGAAGCGCTTGAAGCAGCGATGCGCCATGTGACCCTCCTTGCCATAGATCTGGCAAAACACACCAGGAAGAAAGTTCTTGCCGCGACCCCCGCTGTTGCCGCGACCGCCACCACCTCGGGTGAAACCCCCACGGCTGCCACCGCCACCATTGCGGTTGCCACGTGAGGAGTTGTAGTTGCCGCCGCCTTTGCCACCCTTGGTGGCGATGTTGACGGAGGACTGGGAGTCGCCACCATGCAGCGCCTTGTGCTGCTCATGGCTGACTAGCTGGGCGTAGCACTCGGCGACCGTAATGGGTTCAACTCTCACCGAGATTGCAGACACAGGTCCATCAAAATCCTCCCCTAGGCTGGTGAGGATATAGGAGACAAGCTCCTCATCTTCGAGCTTGCGGCCTGCCGATGCCATGTCATCAGCCAAGCCTTTCATCTTGGTGAAGTACTCAGCCACGGAGGACGTACCCTTTGAGGCCGTGGCAAGCGCCATGCGTGTTGAGATCACGCGAGCGCGAGATTGGGAGGCATGCTGCTGTTGGATCGCAGCCCAGAGCGTGGCCGCCGTCCTTGCGGACGAGACCTGAGCGAACACCTCCTTGGACAAGGAACCAAACAGGTAGCTGAGAACCTGCTGATCCTGCGCCACCCACGTGGCGTAGTCGGGGTTGGCGACCGGTTCGGCCTTCTTTCCGGTAGTGGGATCGGTCACCGGGTCGAGGAACGCCGATGGTGGCGCCGCCGTGGGAAGGATGTACCCATCGAACTAGGCACCCTTGAGCGTGGACATCACATGGGCCTCCCACATGGTGTAGTTACCACGGGTAAGCTTCTCAGAGACGGGCGGGAGGAAGCCGAAGGCAAGTGCCGCGGCGGCGGCGGCAGCAGCATTGGAAGTCGACATGGATCAACTATAATTCCGTAGGGAAAAAAAAAAGCTCTAGATACCATGTAAAGATTATGGGAACGGGATACCTCTCCCTGGCACCCGGTTACGTGTTATATAGCAAGGAGAATAACCCTCCTGCGGTGGTTGTTACAAGATGGATCAAGTCCATAACAAACTCTCAACAAATATCTATACATATATTACAACCAACCATATCTATCTAGACTCGTTACAATGAACCTAGACATATACAGATATCAAAGATATACATCATTTAACAATCGGTAGTGTTGATCTTAGCATTTCACTGTCAGCTCTTCAATTGGTAGTGAATAGTGATGCCCATTTTGACAAAAAAACGCCCGCCTACCCACCAGCGTCATGGTGAGGCAAGGGGAGAAGGACAGTGGATGGGAGGAGGTCTAGGGACAGAGAGATGCCCCTGTGTCCACGGGGCTGCCGGCGTACATGTTCGTTACTGGAGCTGAGGAGAGGAGGAGAGCTGAAGGAAGGCTCAAAGGGAGGAGAGCTTGAAGCCTTGAACATGATCAGGAGAATGAAAAGAGACAGAGAGGATATCCTGAACGGAGAGTGAGAGATAGGAGAGTGAAGGACAAGTGTGTGGACATGACTTAGAGGAGAGTTGATCACTTTGGGCTTTCATAGTCGGTACGCTGGTAATATAACCTAACAGTAAAACACATATCATATGATTCTATTACCAAGTTACCAACCAGCCGTGATAATTATTATCAATTTCGGTTGGCTTTTGAATAATATATCCTTTTTTCGCTTGCCGTTTCTGCAGTAGTGAAGTGAATGTTTTCCTGTTTATGCCATCATATATAGTGTTGAAGCATGATTCAGTTACCAACTGGCCTAAAGAACGCAATACATACAAGTGATACCCTATGCCACGTGCCACGTTGGTTGAGCATGTTAGTCCATGACACTATTTAGTTGTCAAAAGTCAAAACATACCAATTTCCGCTGGCAGCGCCCTTTGTCCACGCGGTTTAGCCACTTCCAGGGACCTCCGCTTCATCAAAAGGTCAAACGAGCACCAAGGTCAACTATAATCGAATAATGTCCGATCGATCGAGCTGTGAGCTTACACTCCATGTAGACCATGTCATGCTATTGTCGGCTGGCATGCACGTCTCACAACGTGCTCCGGTATGACATTCCCCGCGCCCTCTCGGCTATAAATAGGCATGCATGACGGCAAGTTTTCTTCCATCCCATCGCTCGCTCAGAACTTACTTGAATGCATTCTTCTACCAGTCTCTCTGTCAATTGATCGATTTATCAGCACTTCAGTGTGCACAGTAGCTAGCTAGCTCTCATACCTAAAGCAGGAGGAACTAAGAGACGACGATGACGAGCCCGAATAAGCTCGCCATCCTCACTCTGTTTGCCCTGCTCGGTTCCGTGTCATGCCAGGGCGGAGGCTACGGCTACGGCTACGGCTACCCTCCTCCTCAGACTCCGACGAGCCCGCCGCCGCCAAGCCCTCCTAGCCCAGTAGGGACGCAGCTCATGGTCGGATACTACAAGAACAAGTGTGGCGCCTACGTAGATGTGGAGGCCATTGTCAAGAAGCACGTCAAGGCCACTGATGCTGGCATGCAGGCCGGGCTAGTCCGTCTCTTTTTCCACGATTGCTTTGTCCGCGTAAGATCTTCGATAGATCCATCACAACGCATTATTCATTCCATGCATACATATACGATGCGATGCGACAATTAATTATTTAATGACATTGTGATCGATCGGCATGTGATGCATATGGTTTCAGGGATGCGACGCCTCCGTGCTCATCGACACGTTCAGCAACGACACCGACCTGACCCCGGAGAAGTTCGGTGTGCCCAACTTCCCCAGCCTGCGTGGCTTCGAGGTGATCGATGCGGCCAAGGAGGAGATCGAGGCGAAATGCCCCGGGGTCGTCTCGTGCGCGGACATCGTCGCCTTCGCCGCTCGCGACGCGTCTTACTTCCTCAGCGGCGGCGGCATCAGCTTCGCCATGCCCGCAGGGCGCTACGACGGCACCGTGTCCCTCGCCAACGAGACCCTGCCGAACCTGCCCCCGCCGTTCGCCGGCTTCGACCAGCTCGTCAAGATGTTCGCCGACAAGGGCCTCGACGCCTTCGACATGGTCACGCTCTCCGGCGCGCACAGCATCGGCCGCTCCCACTGCTCCTCCTTCACCCGGGACCGCCTCCCGCCCAGCAACACCTCCGACATGGACCCGGCGTTCGCAGCCATGCTTCAGGGCAGCTGCAGGTCGGCGAATGGCACCGACAACACGGTGCCGCAGGACTTCAAGACCCCCGACGTGCTGGACAACCAGTACTACAAGAATGTGCTGGCGCACGAGGTTCTGTTCACTTCAGACGCTGCGCTCACCACCGACTTCATGGCCAACAACCTGGTGCGCGCCTACGCGGAACTCACGCCCTATCTGTGGCAGCGCAAGTTCGGCAAGGCCATGGTGAAGATGGGCGGCGTCGAGGTCAAGACCGCTGCCAACGGGGAGATCAGGAAGACGTGCCGCAAAGTCAACGGCAGGCCGTGATCATCACACTGATCAGATGGATGGCCGGCCCGCCTTGTCTTGTCCCTCCAGCGCGCTGATCAAACTCCAACGACGCCTCAGATGAAAGAATGGAGGATAAATAACCATTGATTCTTTGCTTTCCGGACCTCCATCTTCCTAGTGTTGCTATACATTCTCCTCTAATTAATGCTGCTTCATTCTTTAGCTTTATATGCCTGTTTTTATGCTGTATGTAATTTTGATTGCGATAATACCGTACCCCTTTTGTAGTTCATAACCAAATCTTCATGATCCGGCCGGTAGATCCATATATGTCACAAAATTATAATTAGGAAGTAGGTTTGCCGAAGAAGCATTAAGTATCAACTCGATATATGATTAGTAGAACAACAAACGATGCACACTATATAATTATTGTTATGAAATATATATATAAGGCTTTAAGTCTTGTCCTATGTTTTTTTTTTTGTGTCAACGACAATGCATATTTTAACGCTATGTCAACGGCATCATCTTTGGATCAATAAATTAAGATTTTTGTAAAGAATTTGGAGAGGCTAAAGACTTAAAGAGCTTGAGGTGTCCACGACTGAAGAGCAAAGCTTCTTTCTTGGTCTGCAAATCAAGCAACTTAGAGAGGCTACATTTGTGAGCACTCTCAAAGCATCAATGAAAATACCTAGTCTTGGATGAAAGTGGAAAACCAGTAGAATTAAAAGCACTCTCAAAGTATAGTTTTATTTAATCACATTTCATAGCCTCTCCTTAATATTTAATTTCATGGTCCATCTAAGTTCGAAAATGAGTCAAAAGATTTATATCTAGATAAAACTCATCTTTTTTCTTCTTAAAAATATTGTAATATCATTAAATATGCATATGTGACACCCTTTTAAATACAGATGACTCCTAGTGAAACTATAGATGGCCATCAGGCTAGACGCCCGTGGACCTACCATGGACTGTTATTTTGTCCCCCTAGCTGTTGTGCCCATATTGGCCTAACGAGTCATTCTTATGACAGCAAGGCTCAAGCTAGCATGCTGTGATGACAATGCAGGTCGTCTGGCCAGTGTGCTGGACTGCTGGATACGGCGGCGGCGGTGCTTCCACCAACATGATGGATGTGGCGGCGAAGAAGCTCGAGCTTGACATGCTCACTGGACCATCATCATGTCAGCCTGGCCGAATGACAACACAAAGTTGGGACATATATACCTAGTAGGCCAAAGGTGTGGTTAGTTGGGCATGGCACGATTAATAACAAGCTCGCGTGTTGGCCCGACTGCTACGGGACCTTGCCGTCTATTTAGGCATTAATTTATATACAAAACTGAGATCGGCCTAATCAGTATTCTCATCCTTCAATTTATTGGTATGGAACTTCCTACAGCTTTGTGCTTGCATTGAGTTCGATGCCGTGCATATAGAGCCTTTTATAAGTAAACTCAAGTACGATTGTATCTAAAATAAACAGTGTAGAGCAGTTAATACAAATATCTCGTCCGTATAGTTTTAATCATTGACTCTTACGTAGTTACAAAATATAAAGAAGGTATTGGATTATCTGGATCCAACAACCTCCATATATAAAAGCAGTACGTAGCACCAGTTGGATCGAGCTGCCATCTCGCAATGTGTGTACCTAGTTAACTACCGGTAGTTCCGCTATGCCCGGCTGCTAAATTCTTCCCAATGTTGACAGTTTTTTTTTAGTAATGTCACGGTCAAATACGTTCGTTTGCGCAAGTTCTGCGGAGGAAGACAACACCTCGTCTTAAGACATAAGGGTGAGCTGTACATTGCTGGCTGCCTTCCTCGAATGAACATGGTCTAGTAGTAATGTCAGCTTTTGTACGTATCGCTAGCCTTATCCTACGCTCTATAATAATATTTATTTATATCTATCTATATTTATATCTATATCTACATATCTTTTAGAAATATAACCCCCACTATCTATTCTATTTAAGTCCACAGAAATTCATCTCAGTAATTAATTTAGGCAGCAATCCACCTCAACAACTAATTTAGGCCATGTGATTTTCGTACTATAAGAAAAATAAATCCGTTTATCTAACTAATTCCGAGTTGCCTCTACGCCTGCCATCTGACAGCCCATTAATCCCTTAATTTAATTTCATTGTAAAACAAAAGAAAACCAAACGCACAGACCACTGCACGTCTTCACGCACGGTTCCAGCCCTCTCTGTCTCTATATATATAGCTTATATATCTCTAATTAAACAGAACTACTTTTAGAGTTAATTATCTTAAGTTATTTTTTTAACTTTAACTAACTTTATAGAAAATAGCACCTTTACACAAGATTAGTACTATTAAATGGAGCATGAAAATATTTACAATAGTGTACTCATGCATCTTCTAGTGTCATAGATGTTAATAATACTATTCCCATAAAATTGATCCAACTTATGAAACGACTTGAACAATTCTTGAAAAGTTGAAAGCGATTTATTTGAGGGACGGAGCTAGAAAGTATTAAAGAGCAAAGTGATCCGTCATTTTTTACTCACCGCTCCTGCTCATAAGATCGAATAACACACAGTTCAGTTACCATGCAAGTGGCCTGTAGAACGAATGCGGCACGTACAAGCGATACCCTGCCACGATCCACGTGTGCACGTTGGTTGAGCACGTTACCATGACACTAGCTAACTGTTTAAACGAATAAATGAAATAGCCTTCGACCCTAAGGATTATATTAAACATACATTATTTGCACATACAATTGCACAGCTGTCGGCCTTTGTCAACGCAGACAGTGAGTACGTCGTTTAAAGGAAGCTCCGGACAATCCAAGGCAAGGAATGTCCGATCGAGCTGTCACCTTCGAGTGGACCAATGGAGCTCACTGATCACCTACTCTCCATGTTATTGTCCGCCAACTTGCACGTCTCACAACGCGCGGAGCACTGGAGCTCACTGATCACCGGTACTATAAATTGGCATGCAAGACGGCAACTTCTCTTCAGTCGTCCATCTCTCGCTCCGAACTTACTTGAATTGCACCCATCTTTACCAGTCCCAGTTAGACGATTAAGAGCAATTAAGCGATTGACGATGATAAGCTCTAATAAGCTCGCCGTCGTTCTCACTATCTCCGCTCTGCTTGGCTCTGCGTTCTGCCAGGACGGAAGCTACACCCCATCTTCGGCCACTCCACAACCGCCGCCACCATGTCCTCCTCCGCCTCCTGCCACTCCGGTGCCCGCGCCCACGTCCCCACCCACTTATCCTCCACCAAGCCCAAGCCAAAGCCCGCCCACTCCTGCCCCTGGTTATCCTTCTCCTCCTCCGACCCCGATAAGCCCACCCCCAAGCCCCTAGCCCGCCAGCACCTACGCCCCCGCCCCCACCCAGCCCAGCAGGGGCGCAACTCATGGTCGGATACTACAAGAACAAGTGTGGCCCTTACGTGAATGTAGAGAGCATTGTCAAGAAGCACGTCAAGGCCACTAATGCTGGCATGCAAGCCGGGCTAGTCCGGCTCTTCTTCCATGACTGCTTTGTCCGTGTAAGACCTCCATCACAACAACTATATATACATATATACATGTATTATATTATTCCATGCATATATATGATGCCACAAGTAATTATTTAATGACATTACGATCGATCGGCGGCGTGTGATGCATACGGTTTCAGGGATGCGACGGCTCCGTGCTCATCGACACGTTCAGCGCCGACCCCAGCCTGACCCCGGAGAAGTTCGGCGTGCCCAACTTCCCCAGCCTGCGCGGCTTCGAGGTGATCGACGCGATCAAGGACGAGATCGAGGCTGCGTGCCCCGGCGTCGTCTCGTGCGCGGACATCGTCGCCTTCGCCGCCCGCGACGCGTCCTACTACCTCAGCGGCGGCGGCATCAGCTTCGCCATGCCCTCAGGGCGCTACGACGGCACCGTCTCCCTCGCCAACGAGACCCTCCCCAACCTGCCGCCGCCGTTCGCCAACTACGACCAGCTCGTCAAGATGTTCGCCGCCAAAGGCCTCGACGACTTCGACATGGTCACGCTCTCCGGCGCCCACAGCATCGGCCTCTCCCACTGCTCCTCCTTCAGGGACCGCCTCCCGCCCAGCAACACCTCCGACATGGACCCGGGGCTCGCCGCCACGCTGCAGGCTAGCTGCGCGTCGGCCAACGGCACCGACAACACGGTGCCGCAGGACTTCGTCACCGCCGACGTGCTGGACAACCAGTATTACAAGAACGTGCTGACCCGCAACGTGCTCTTCACGTCGGACGCCGCGCTCACCACCAACTTCATGGCCAACAAGCTGGTGCACGCCTACGCTGAACTCACGCCCTATCTGTGGCAGTACTATTTCGCCAAGTCCATGGTGAAGATGGGCGGCATCGAGCTCAAGACCGCGGCCGACGGGGAGATCAGGAAGACGTGCCGCAAAGTCAACGGCAGGCCGTGATCACTGATCAGCTAGATCGATGGCCGGACAGCCTTCTCTTGTCCCTCCAGCTGATCAAACTCTGACGACGCCTCAGCTGATGGAAGAATGGAGAATAAATAACTATTGATTCTTTGCTTTCCGGACCTCCAACTTACTCCCTAGTGTTTGCTACACATTCTCCTCTAATGCTGCTTCATTCTCTAGATTTATTTATGCCTGTTTTGATGCTGTATGTATTTTTGATTGTGATAATATCATACCCCTTCTGTAGTTCATAACCAAATCTTCATGATCCGGTAGATCCATATATGTCACAAATTTAAAATTAGGAAGTAGGTTTGCCGAAGTAGCATTAAGTATCAACTCGATACATGCTTAGTAGAACAACAACAATGCATACTAACTCTGTTATGAAGATACATGCTCAGTAGAACAACAACAATGCATACTAGCTACCTCTGTTATGAAATGTGTTATGAAATGTAAGGATTTAAGTCTGTGATGTGCTTTTTTGTGACAACAATGCATATTGACTCTATGGTAATTATATCATCTTTGGATCGGATCAATAATAACTTAAGATTATTGTAAGAGTTTGGAGAGACAGTGGCCAAAAGAGCTTGGGATGCCCATGACCGAAGAGTTAAGCTTCTTTCTTTGTTTGCAAATCAAGCAGCTTAGACAGGCTACATTTCTAAGCCATCTCAAGTATTCAAAGGATATGTTGAAGAAATTTGGTACGGAAGATGTTAAAGCCCATCAATACATCCATGGGCTATTAATGGATACGGTACCATACCTAGCCTTGGATGAAAGTGGAAAACCAATGGAATCAGAAGCTATATATATGGATCAATGATTGATGGCTTGCTATACTTGATTGCATCAAGGCCGTATGTAATGTTTATGTATATGCATGTGTGTACTAGATTCCAATCATCCGCCAGTGTGTCATTTGACCACAATGAAGAGGATACTTAGATACCCGAAGCTCACCCCCAATATTGGTTTGTGGTGTCCACGAGGTGCACAAATTGAGTTACTTGGATATACGGATTTGGATAGGTTGCACGATCGATACAAAGAGCACACCGGCAGGGAGTTCACTAGTCTCTTGGTCCTCAATTGGGTTGTACCTAGGCCAAAGGCAATAGCCTATGGGTAGTTCGACATGGCACGATTAGTAACAATGTATGCAGGCTCAGCCTGACTAACAAAATGTTGTGTCGTACCTAGGCCAAAGGCCTATGGGTAGTTTGACATGGCACGATTAGTAACAACATCGTGCAGGCTCGACGGTTATCGCACCATGCCGCCTATTTAGGCATCTATAATTGAAATCTGCCTAATCAGCAATCTGATCCTTCAGTTTCTTGGTACGTAACTTCCTACTGCTATGCGGCACATGTTATATAGCCCATGGTCTCGAGAGGGATTGCAAAGGCACAGGAACTTCTGTCTCGAATGGCGACTACAGATACAAATCTTAATAGCCAATATATATAATAGATATAGCAAACAATTCAATTGACGATATCAACACAATTTACTATATCAATTCAAAGTAGAGGAGGTACTTTGCGGGATGTCATCTGCCCAGTTAGAAGCTCGATACATAGCAATTGATCTGTTGTCAATTTGCACCCACAATCTTTTTTCAGCAAATTACTGAACACATGCTACCGACCTGGTGAAAGTGTTCTCCTCTCCTAATTCTCTTCAGCAGTATCTAATTGAATTCGTTCTCATAGTACCTTCCTGAACAAATAAACACTGATCTGATTACCTCATTGCCTCACTGCACCAAGAAAGGAGGCAGGCAGCGGCGGCACTCAGCTGGCAATGGCACCCCAAGCCCCCAGCAGAGCAGTCCTAGCCGTTGGCCTCAGCAGGGCAGCAGCTAGTGCTGGCGTAGGCAGCTAGCGGCCTAGCACAGCCGGTGCAGGCGCTGGACGGGGAGGGGCCAACGGCGAGGCAATAGGACCGCCGGCCCCAAACACTGAACACGGAGCCGTGGAGGGCCCAGGACGAAGGCTGTGGGGGGCGCGCCGACACGAGTGCGGCTGGGGTGAGGCAGGCAGGTGGCTGCTGCCGGCCGCAGCTAGGGCCTAGGGGGATGGGGATTTTTCAGGCCGAGCTGAAAGTGTCATGTTGCTCTCGCCCCATGCATCCGCCTGTCTTTGTCTGTCATATTCATTTTTTCTCTTTCTGGTGGACACGAGATGCGACCAAATAAAAAAGTTATTAGCTTCTCTGGATCCAACCTCGATATAGCAGTAACACCAGTTGGATCGAGCTTGATCCACAGATCACAGATGCCATCTCGCAATGCTACGTTAAGTACCAGTAGTTCCGCTATGCCCGGCTGCTACATTCTTCCCAATGTTGACGATCATCCTTTTTTAGTAATATCACGGTCAAATGGTCGTTTGCGTAAGTGATGCAGAGGAAGACAAACCTCGACTCAAGACCTAAAGGCTGAGGTAGTAGGAGTTGAACATAACTCCTAGTCGCCTTCCTCGAATAAAAACATACTCCCACCGTCCCATAGAATTTGTCACTTGAAAAACGTATTAGTGAGGGGAGCATAGTTTTTTAATGACATAGTCCATAGGACGATAAGAGTAATGAGTAGCGCCAGCTTTTGTACATATATACCCCTTATTAGCTACCCTATCCTACGCTCTATGATGATATCTATTTATATCTATCTATATTTATATATTCTCTCTATATATATTTTATATATCTCTATAAATAGATCAACTTTTAGAGTTGTTCTAAGTTAAATTTTTATAAGTTTAACTGATTTTACAGAAAATAGCACCAATATTTTTGACACAAAATTCGTACTATTAGATATAAAACATTAATATATTTATACACTACAATGATTGTGTAAATGATTGCTTGGGCATAAAGTCTTATCACATTGGGATGGCTTGTCACGTCGTTCAAAGTGACAAATATATTATAGTGTGTGCCATTTATATGGCTATTTTGTAGGTTTAAATTAAAATTAAAGTTGGCAAACCGCAAGGATAGCAAAACTTTAAATTAACCTTCACTCACCGGAGTGGCGGACCATTCCACTCCAAGACCCAAACACTTTGTGAAGCGGCAAGAGCTAGCTACTATAGCAGCCAAGGATCAGGCCGGGAAATCCTCTCGAGGCACAGGAAAATGTGGGATAGCCACTGTTAGTACATTCCTGGATGCATGCATGCATGCTGTGGCGAAATACGCATACGCACCGCCGACAGCACAGCTCAGTTACCAAGTGGACTGAAGAACGCGGCAGATACAAGTGATACCCAACCACGAACCACGTGCACGACGTTGCTTGAGCATGTTACCATGACACTAATTGTTTAAATAAATAGTGAATGAAATAGCCTTGGACTTGCAGCTTAAGGGTTAAATTAGCATACATTTGCACATACAATATAATTGCACATCTGGCGGCCTTTGTCCACGCGATTAGCCATCGGGTTCGGGGATCGCTTCATCAATGGAGTTTCAATGCAAGTCAACGAATGATGTCGGATGGAGCGCTGTGAGAGCTTCGTGGAGTACTGTGCTGGTGGAGCTCACTAATCACCTACTCTCGGTGCCCAATCGGCTGACTTGCACGTCTCACAACGTAACGTGCGCCAGCAGCTTCCATAACACATTCCCCGGCCGGCCGGCACTATAAATTGGCATGCAAGACGGCAACTTCTCTTCAGTCATCCATCGCTCGCTCAGAGCTTTCTGGAATTGCCTCCATCTGATCCACTAGTCTTTGTAAGACGATTAAGAGGAATTAAACGAGCGACGATGATGAGCCCTAATAAGCTCGCCGTCGTCCTCACTGTCTTCGCCCTGCTCGGCTCCGTGTCCTGCCAGGGCGGAGGCTATTCACCTCCGGCTCGAGCACACCACCACCACCACCACCACCAGTTTACCCACCTCCTGCGCCCACCCCACAACCGCCGCCGCCATGTCCTCCTCCTCCTGCTGCCACTCCGATGCCCGCACCCACGTCCCCACCCACTTATCCTCCATCAAGCCCAAGCCCACCCACTCCTGCTCCTACTTATCCTTCTCCTCCTCCTCCAACCCGACAAGCCCACCCCCAAGCCCAAGCCCGCCCGCACCTATGCCCACACCCCCACCCCCCCACCCAGCCCAGCAGGGACGCAACTCGTGGTTGGATACTACAAGACCAAGTGTGGCGCTTACGTAGACGTGGAGGCCATTGTCAAGAAGCACGTCTATGCCACTGATGCTGGCAACCAGGCCGGGCTTGTCCGTCTCTTCTTCCACGACTGCTTCGTCCGTGTAAGTACCTGCATGCATACAATACAACCCAACGTATATATTCCATGCATGCGATGCTATCGACAATGACACGACATTATTGAGTAATGACATTGCACTCGACATGTGATTGATGCATGCATGCATGGTTTCATTTTCATCTGCATGCAGGGATGCGACGGCTCCGTCCTCATCGACACGTTCAGCACCGACCCCAGCCTAACCCCGGAGAAGTTCGGCGTGCCCAACTTCCCCCAGCCTGCGCGGCTTCGAGGTGATCGACGCGATCAAGGACGAGATCGAGGCGGCGTGCCCCGGCGTCGTCTCGTGCGCGGACATCGTCGCGTTCGCCGCCCGCGACGCGTCCTACTCCCTCAGCGGTGGCGCCATCATCTTCACCATGCCCGCGGGGCGCTACGACGGCACCGTGTCCCTCGCCAACGAGACCCTCCCCAACCTGCCCCCGCCGTTCGCCAACTTCGATCTGCTCGTCAAGATGTTCGCCGTCAAGGGGCTCGACGTCAACGACATGGTCACGCTCTCCGGCGCGCACAGCATCGGCCGCTCCCACTGCTCCTCCTTCAAGGACCGCCTCCCGCCCGGCAACACCACCACCGCCATGAACTCGACGCTCGCCTCCAATATGCAGGCTAGCTGCGCGTCGGCCAACGGCACCGACAACACGGTGCCGCAGGACTCCGTCACCTCCGACGTCCTGGACAACCAGTACTACAAGAACGTGGTGACCCGCAACGTGCTCTTCACGTCGGACGCCGCGCTCACCACCAACACAACGTCGAACAACCTGGTGCGCGCCTACGCGGACTTCACTCCCTATCTGTGGCAGAATAAGTTCGGCAAGGCCATGGTGAAGATGGGCGGCGTCCAGGTCAAGACCGCCGCCAACGGTGAGATCAGGAAGAACTGCCGAAAAGTCAACGGCAGTCCGTGATCGATTGAGATCAGATGGCCTGCTGCTGGCCACTCAAGGCTGGGCTTTGCCCCCCTCTACATCAAACTCTGCTGACAACGCCTCAGGTGAATGGAGAATAAAAAAACTCTCTACATCAAACTCTGACGACGCCTCAGATGAATGGAGAATAGAAAAGTATTCTCTGCTTGCCGGACTTCAATTTCCTAGCTAGTCTTCAGTCTTTACTCTTTACTATACATTTCTCCTCTAATGCTAGTTGTAATGCTTGTTGTTATCTGTAATTTTGATTGCGAAAATATCCTACCTTTTGTACTAGTTCACAGGCAATCCCATCTTCATGATGAGTGAGCAATAAATAATCATTCATAGATTTCCATACTTTAAGCCTGTTTTTGTCTGTAATTTTGATCTCAACAATATCGTGCCTCTTGTACCTGGCAACCCAGCCAGCCGTCCAGCCTTGTAAAACGTCTATATGCAAGCCACAAGGGCCGAGAGCAAGCGGCAGGCAGGCCCACTAGTCAACAGCCCAGTTCATTGGCGTGCAGCAAACACACGCCAAGCCTTTGCACTCATCGACGGCCTTTACTGACTCGAGCCCTTCGGGCCCTCGTTTTTAGACTCCTCACCTCGCGTAATGAGTCCAAGTACCGCCCATCGCCTCATGACTGTTAGCAATACAGTATCAGATAGAAGGGAAAAAGAAGGAGAAGATAGCAGGAGGTAGGATTCGGAGGAACATTGAGTTCTTCATAGAGATGAGTTTGAGTTCATATTCCATCATAGCCTTACAAGGCAGAGGATGCCTGCTTTTAACCGTGCGCAGACGGCGGCGACGTCAGCTAGCTAGCTACGCTTGCGTATCGAGTATGGCGTGGATCCAGGTTGGGCCGGACATCTTCGGATTGGGCCTGCGGATACGTTGAGGGCGTGGAATGGGCGGCCCAACTGTTGAGCCCTTCCTTAGCTGCTGCTTGTCGGGGAATGTCGTCGTGACATCCCCCCCTCCTTGATGGCCTGGTTGTCCCCAAACAGGCGCTCGAGGAAATACTGTACAAAGGGCACCAAATCTTCCCAAGTGGCCAAAGAATCAGGCATATTAGACCGGCGAATCAAACCTTGCACCTTGGTCAAGGATCCGTCAGCTACTGAGCGTCGTTGTAGTATGGCCAACGGAATACTCCAGCTGGCGCATCGGAAGGTGGTTCATTTGTGACGATCTGAAATTGTCCCACTTTGCTTTCTTGAGTTGTGAAGCGTGGAAGACCGGATGCACCATAGAAGAAGCTGGGTAGAGCCAATCGATAAGCCACCGAACCCACTTTAGGCGTCACTTGATAGGGCCCGAAGAACTTGAAGGCCGGTTGTGATTAGAACGGGGCATAAATGTCATTTGGACATATGGTTGCGGCTTGAGGAATACCCGATCGTCCACTTCAAATGGCGTTCAGGCGTTTGAGATTTCTTGACTTGATCATTACGGATTTAGCACGCGGCGAATCTTTGGCGAATCAGGTCGATCATCAATTGCCGCTCGGCGAGCCATGATGTGCAATCTCGGCGGCGGATGTAGTTTCAGCGGTGATGCCGAAGTGTTGGGGGCATACCCATATAGAGCTTCAAAGGGGAACATCCCAGCGCAGAATGGGGGCTGCAGTTGTACCAGTACTCCGCCAAATGCAACCAATCGCTCCACTTCGAAGGGCAAGCATGAATATAGCAGCGAAGGAATGTTTCCAGGCATTGGTTGACTTCGTTCCGTCGACCATCCGGCGAGGGTGATCTGGCGGTGCTCATGCTGGCTTCGACTTGGGTCGGTTGAAGAGTTCAGTCGAAGCGGGTGGTGAAAACTTTGTCACGGTCAGACACTATGGGTGAGGGTAGCCCATGGAGGCGGTAGATCTGCTGCATAAAGGCGAAGCAACCCCTGCGGCGGTGAGCGGATGCCGTAAACCCGATGAAATGTGCATATTTTGAAAAGGTGTCCACAACCACCAAGATAGCATTGAAGCGGTGGGACTGAGGTAGGCCTTCGATGAAATCCATGGATATAACCTTCCATGCTCGATCCGGAACCGAGATTTGAAGAAGTCGGTGTCGCGCGCGATCGGGCTTGGCCTGTTGACAAATCGAACCGACTAGTAATGCGAAGGCTCGTACGGCTGCTTTCATACCCCGCCATGCAAATAAGCTGTTTGGCTCGCCCTTGAGATTTCTTGGAATCCCGAATGTCCACCAACTGGACTGGTATGAGCTGCAGCCGGGGAGTTGTTCTTTGTAACTTTCGGGTACATTGCCCACCCACAATCGGCCACGATAGCGAATCAAGCCGTTTTGGAGTGTGAAGGTGGAAGCGCTAAGGATCGATTGCCAACTTGGGTGGCGGATCTTGTGCGGCGGGATCTTGGAGGTAAGAGTCAGCGATTGCACGGATCCATCTTTGGAGAAGATGAGGAAGCTGCAGCCACAGGTAGCATCCTTAGCGGGATAACGAGGACAGCGCATCGGTTGCTCGATTCTCAATCCCTTTCGATAGCGGATGGTGTAGTGCAAACCCAACAATTTGGTGAAAGCGGCTGCTTTGCGAGGGTGTGTGTGCGGCTGCTCGGAGAGTTGAATTAAACTATTTGGTCGGTCACAATATGGAACTTCGACCAGCGCAAGTAGCTCCGCCAATGATCAAGCGCCATGACAATTGCCATATATTCTTTTCGTAAGTCGATAAACCTTGTGAGCGTGGTCCGAGTGCCTTGCTCGAGAAAGCGAGAGGATGACCGCCTTGCATAAGAACGGCCCCAATGCCTATGCCACTAGCATCCGTTTCAATGACAAAAGGCAAGCTGAAATCGGGTAATGCGAAGCAGGAGCTGAAGTAAGGGCAGATTTGAGTGTTTGAAGGCAACGATGATCAGGAGTCCAAGTGAACAAGCTCCCCTTTTGAGCAATTCAGTCGGGGGTTTTGCAATTATGCCAAAGTGCTTCACAAATCTGCGGTAGTAGCCAGCTAATCCGAGAAAGCTGCGGAGTTCCTTAGGCGAGGAGGGTTGTGGCCGATCAAGAACGGCGAGATCTTGTCGGGATCGGTCGGTACACACCTGCTGCGGAAATGATGTGACCGAGGTACTTGAGTTCCCTCTTGGCGGACTCACATTTGGATGGTTTCACTAGCCAATGATCTTGTTGGAGTAAGCCGAAGACGTGAGGAGATGAACTAAGTGTTCCTCATAAGTGGCTTTGTATATGAGGATATCATCGAAAAAATACGAGTGGTGCCGTAAAGACGGGTGCCAATGTGGCGTTCATAGCTTTAAGGAAGGTAGCGGTGCACCGGACAGCCCAAAGCGCCATGACCCCGAAATTCATAGTGGCCTGTGTGAGTGCGAAATGCTATCTTGCTTTCTTCACCAGGTTTGAGGAGGATCGGTGGTAGCTTTGCGGTGAGATCAGGCAAGAAAACCAATTGGCCCCGGACAATTCATCCAATAATTCCTCGATAATAGGCCTTTGGATACTTGGTTTTGTGATAATGGCGTTCGGTGGCGAAAGTCCACACAGAAACGAAAGGAACCATCCTTCTTCTTGACAAGTAAAAATTTGGTGAGGAGAGGCGGCTATCTTTGTGACGAATCACCCCGATTTCAACATTGTCTCCACTGTCGCTCAATTTCATCTTTGATAGCGAGGAGCAAATCTGTAGGGTCTAATGTTATTTGGAGATGCCCCAACAATCGGAGGAATAGCATGATCACAATCTCTCGAAGGTGGTAGCTGAGTTGGAGTAGCAAAGATAATTTGAAACTCACGGATCAAAGCTGCTATCTCGATGGAAGAGAATCTGAACTGTGGTGTCACTACGAGCGGCCGTTAAGCGTATTCCCGACCCTGTTGGAAGAATTTGCTCCCACACCATACAAAGCTGCAGACAATCCCTCATATGGCAAGCCCTGAACCCACTTTTCTGCCAATGAATCTTCATAGGACTGAGCGAGAAAGCCAATCCATTCCAATAATCATGTCAAAAGGATAGCAATGGAAACACCTTGAGAGATGAGGTGAGCCGACACTCCTGCCGCAGACCAACAAGCATCGGAGATTCTTGACCCACAATTGTACGAGTACCATCGGCTACTTGCACCCAGGCGGGGAGAATCCACGGCTTGAACACCACAGAGAAGCGACTAGGGAAGCAGCGACAAATGAATGTGAGCTCCCTGAATCGAGCAATGAGTCTTGGATGCCCCTGCAATGCACCACAGGCCTGAATTGTCTTGTGAACAACGGCACCACAATGTAGCCGGCGAAATAGTAACAAAATTTGGCTGTCAAGGGTTGAAGGAGTATCCTCATACCAGAATTCTTCAGTGTGCAAACATCCCAAGCCTCTTGCAATGCATGGGTGATACTTGCTACGGACACTTGTGTTCCCTTGACCATTTTTCACCTTAGCGAATGCACAGCGGCCTTGGCCCCTCCGGTATGAGCGCAATCTTTGCAAGGCGTTCCTCAGTGTACGGGTCGGCGTTCTTCACCGGAGGGTGGTGATGTCGATGACGAAGCCTTGTCGGGGCTGCGGCGGTGGTTGTGCTGGCAATGGTGGACGAGGTACAAGCTTGGTACCGCCATAAGCATCGATGCGGTGACCTCCGGCGCCGATTCGACTCCGCCATTTCCTCTGCAACAGTTGGCGAGCACAAGCGAGAATCCGGTGTAGATGGACGATGCATATGAGCAACAATCTGAATGTCATCCCATAACCCATCCACAAAAGCATGGCATAGAAACTTTGGGTCCGTGTGGCGCCCATAAGCTATGAGTTGTTCCACTATACGAGAATTCCTCAATGTATTCAACAACGAGAACTAGGCGCGACATGGAACAATTGGCGAACTAAGAGTTCATCTTTGGTCCTTGCCAAAAGCGCTCAAGCACCAAGCGAGAGAATTCCAACCATGTTGCGGTTCGAGCAGCGAGTTTCTGATGGCGCAACCGGCGCTCGGCCGCCCACGACATGTGCATGCTCGCTACCACGATCCACATGGATTCCTCAGCAGAGTACATGGAGAAGTGATCTAGGCGGCGACTAAGCCATAGTTTAGGACTCGTGCCTTCAAAGCATGGGAAATTCATCTTAGGTAGCCGACCTAGGTAATGGTTACTCTGGTGACCCTGATCCCCGTGAACATGACTCTCAAAAGGACGCTGATGTTGGTGAATTGGATCGAACACAGGAAGAGATGCGAGAGCGAGCGGAAAATACGATGATCGGGAAGGCTGCGTACCCTTGACCGGGAGTGGTCCATTGGGGCCGGACTCCGGTGATTGTGTTCGGCAGCGGTGCCCATCAAGGCCGGCGGCTTGGTTACCGGCAGGTGAGGATGCCGCCGGCCGCCACCGGACTTGTGAAGATGCCGGCCGATGTGGCGGACTGGCATCGAGAACCACTCGATGCACGGATTTGCGGAACACACCCATCTCTGGCGCAGAATTCTCCATCGAGGCGTCGACCGGGGCTTCCATTCTTGAACACCTTGGCGGCGTTCTCCATGGTGGCGAAGCGGTCGGCGCCTTCTCCACGTTGTCGTCGCGCGAGGTGAGGGGCGTCTGCAGGCGGTGAAGTTGGATTTGCAGATCCGTGAAAGTCGCCCCGCGGAAGGCCTTGAGTTCGTCGAGGACCAAGCGGATGTTGGGATCCATCGCTCCGAGATGACGCCGGCGGCGCGAGTGTAGTGGTGGTGGTGGATTTCTTTGGGGATCCCGGGCCGTAGTTTCGTTCACCGATCAATTCAACCTCGGCGCACGGACCTATGGGTTCCCGATTCACACCACCGAGGGCGAAATCAGGATCGACCTGCCGTCGGGGATTACGAATCGAGATCGAGGTGGCGGAAATTTCCGGTGGAATCCGAGGATCGTTAGTCTCTGATACCAATTCTGTTAGCAATACTGTATCGGATAGAAGGGAAAAAAGAAGGAGAAGATAGCGAGGAGGTAGGATTCGGAGGAACATTGAGTTCTTCATAGAGATGAGTTTGAGTTCATATTCCTTCATAGCCTTACAAGGCGAGAGGATGCCTGCTTTTAACCGTGCGCAAGCGGCGGCGGCGTCAGCTAGCTAGCTACGCTTGCGTATCGAGTATGGCGTGGATCCGAGGTTGGGCGGACATCTTCGGATTGGGCCTGCGGATACGTTGAGGGCGTGGAATGGGCGGCCCAACTGTTGAGCCCTTCCTTAGCTGCTGCTTGTCAGGAATGTCGTCGCTGACAATGACCTCATCCTGGCGGCTAGCAGCATTTGCCAATGTGAGGAGGTTCTCATTTCCTCTAACAAGCACCTAGATAATGAGGTAAGGTGACCCCAAACGGAAATTCTATCAGACGACCCGACGCCAGACACGTGCGGAGCAGGATTTTGGGCTGTGCAAATTCAAACGCATCGCTCTGGCGGCCTGGTCTATGCATGCAATCAGTAGGGACAGCCCACGTTAAGAAAATGGAAACGGCTGTGCTAGTGCTTTTCCATTTTTAATTTTTTATTTCTTTAATCTCGTTTTTTATTTGTTTATTTTAGTTTCAGTTTTAATGAGTTCAGATTTTTTTCTCGATCACCCTTTCAGTTTAATGAGTTATCATTTCATATGTTGGAAGTCATAATTCTCAGATTTGTCATTCAACAATACCTTGACACTTGCTCAAAATACAACTTGCTACGTACATACATTGAAATTAAACTTGCCAAGTACAAGTCCATGCAGCTTGTATAGTTTCAGTTTAATGAGTTTTGATTTTAATTTTTTGGCCCCCTTTCATTTTAATGATTTATGATTTTAATTTTTAGTTTCCGTGTTGCATTTAGTCTTAGTTTTTTTTTGTCTCAATTTTATTTTACTTTCAATTTATGAGTTTTGACTTGAGTTTTAATTTTTCAGTCTCCCTTAATTCAATGAGTTTTGAGTTTTATTTTTCCTTCTCCCTTTCAATTAATGATGTACGAGTTTCATTTGTTCAGAGTTTGTGTTTTAGTTCTAGTTTTCATTCTAGTTTTTTTTTTCCAATTTTTTTTTTTTTTAGTTTTAGTTTCTATTTATGTTTTTTATTGTTGTTTTTGTTCTAGTTTTCAGCCAATTTTTCTATTTTCATTTTCATTCAAGATTTTCTATATTTTTTAATTTTAGTTTTTTGTCAAAATTAGTTAATCCTTTTTTTTTTGTCAATTTCAGTTTCATTATACAGCAAGTCATGTTGTACTTGCAATTTGTAAGTTCAATTTTTATCTTCAATTAGCAATTCACTATAGTTTAATTAGCAATTTGTTATATTTTTGTATTCTAATGTTAGTTTTATATTTCATTTTTCAGTTTTAGTTATCTTTTTGTCAATTTCAATTTCATTTGGCAGCAAGTTATGTTTTTTTTGCTTTTGTAATGTGGTGTATATAACTTGCCCCCTATTTGGTAGAGCATGCAATGCTTCTTTCAATAATTTTGCCCTTCTACGTTGCAACTTGTCTTATTTTGGCCCGCTGCTCTCTTTATAGGTTAATACCTTTGTGCAAATATATATTATATAACAATTTTATTATATTCCTATGATAATAATTGATGTGTATACTTTTTATTTATATTTTTCAGTAACAACTTTAGTATTACATAATAGTAACTCATCGCACATATTTACACACAAATTGCCACTTTGGAATCAAATTCTTGAAACATAGATAAGTGTGGTCTAGTTTTTGTTTGCCTCGTCACGTAGAAACACTGGTGCAGACTAAATTGAAAATAAATATATCAACCAAAAGTTATAGCAGTTTTAAAAACAAAATAATGTTTTGCTTTGTTTTTCTCGTCAACTTGCATGTGTGCAGAAAGGAGGTTGCGTCAGCCTGCGTGCGGGGAGTGGATCCATGGACACACATGCAGCAGAAGGGGATTGTTGTGGTGGTTGCGTCAGGTTGAATTGGGGGGAGTACGGTTTCAGTTAAGACACATGCAGCAGGGGTGTCGGGGTGGGTCGCGCGCTCACCAAGAGCGCGACCGGTCGCGCCTTATCTGCGTCCAACCCCAAACGCTCAAATCCCGGTTTTGCAATTGCTATTCTACCGTTTTTCAGCTATAACGAATGGTACTGAGTAATACTCCCTCCGTTCTAAATTATAGTTCGTTTTACTTTTTTGATCTCAAGTTTGACCGCTTATCTTATTTAAAAAATTTATGCAAATATAGATAAATTTAGGTTATACTTAAAGAACTTTTATTTGTAAAAGCAAGCCACAACAAAAGATATAGAGATGTGTCTTCTTATACCTTGGTGGCGAGCACGGTCAAGTCTTTGAGACATGGTCAATGGTGGTGGCACAAATGGATAGATGAGCTCGTATCTATGTATTTAAAATAAACCATCTTATAATTTGAAATGAAGAGAGGATACTAGCTTGTGAATAATTCAAAACACATTACATCAGTGGGAAGTGGCACAAGTGCACAACAGACAAGATAAACAAATATGCACAAATATAATGGTGGTACAATCAAATTTATAACAAATAGAATCAAACAACAAAAAGGGATTGAAAACCAAATAAATGAACTGATGAAAATAGAGCAACTCTCAAAAAGAAAAGAAAAGAAACATGAGGATAATATGGTCTCGACCTCTCACAGTTTAGCTAAGGTTTCGCGGGAGGATGCTCAGCCCGACCATCGTTGATCGTGTCAACCGGAGTAGGGCTTGTTAACGTAGCCGCACATCTTCACGATCTCCCCATTGTCGGCCGTCTTGGTCGGCGCCACCCATCTTCACCATGGCTTCTCCAAACTTGTACTGCCACACCTTCGGCGAAGGCGGCCTCATACACCAGCCGTACCGTTTCGTTTGACTTGAGGAGCTTGGCGTCCGGCGTGAAGAGCGCTTTGTGGGTGATGGCGTTCGAAGTACATGTTGTCCCGGCTTCGGGGAGTCTGTAGTCCTGCACCACCGTGTTGTCGGCGGCCCGGTGGGCGGCGTGCGGCTTCGCCTTGATCCGCGCGGCGAGCGCCGGTCCATGTCGGAGGTGGTCTTTGGGCGGGGGCGGTCGGGAGGACGAGCCGGTGGGAGCGGCCGATGCTTTGCTTGCGCCGGAGAGGGCGACCATGTCGGTGGTGTTGAGCCCTTGGCGGCGAACATGGCCTTGAGGCGGGGGACGTCGGCGGCGGGGGGAGGTTGGGGAGGGTCTCGGCCGGGCGCGCGACACCTTGCCGTCACGTCGCCCCGCGGCATGGCGGATTGATGGCGCCCGCCGCCGAGGAAGGAGCCGGCGTCGCGGCGGCGAAGGCGACGATGTCGGCGCAGACACGACGCCCGGGCACTTGGCCTCAGCGCGTCCCTTGGCCTTGTCGATGACCTCGAATCCAGCAGGCTCAGGTTGGGGATGCCCCGCATCTCCGGCCGCGAGTTGGTGGCGTTGTCGGGCTTGGAGCAGGGCGAGGCGTCGCAGCCCGGACGGCGATCGTGGAAGAACAAACGGACGAGGCTGCTTTGGTGCCGGCGTCGGCGGCGCCCACGACCGCCTTGACGATGGCTTCCGCGCCCGGGGCACTTGTCGTTGTAGTATCCGGCAGCGATTCAGGTGGTGGTGGTGGTGGTGGTGGTGGTGTGGGGGGGGGGAGAGGGTATGCGGTGGTGGGCGGGCTCGGGGTCGTCGGAGGATAAGCCGGTGGTGGCGGGGTGGGAGATGAATAGGTAGGCGGCTGTGACGACTGTGTATCGTCACCCATATTCAGCTTAGTATTTCATATTTCTGACTTTTGGGCCTTAGAGCCATTGGGCGCCCGAGTTGCCTTTGGCCGGGCCGTGTATCCGAATCCGATATACTCATTTGTGTGGGCGGTTGGGAGGACAGCGATAATGAACAATAACCATTCTTCCTTCTTCGTTCTTCCCAAGCAACTCTGCTCTCTGGCCAGCGGCGCCGCCCGATCACCTCCCGCCGTGTGTGTACGCCGGCATTCTCTCGGCCGATATCGTCACATTTGGTACGAGCCTTTACCTTCGATTCCATCTAGTTACACGATTTGCTTGAGTGGGGAATCGTCGATCTCATCGATTTGGCGATTACATTTGCTCGGTGATTCTTGTCGATCCAAATCGGCCACACCACATCCACCACCACCACCACCACCACCTTCTCCACCGCTTCTTGAGATCCAGCGGGCGTGGTCCGACGGCCGACCCCGCATGACGGCGGCTGAGCAAAAGCTCGATGAGCTAGTGTCGCTGAGAACAACTCCATGCTCAAGCTTATGGAGGCCTTCAACCGATGGCGCCCGAGATCGACAAGCTCGCCACCGATCTCAGCAAGGAGATCCGGTAGCTGATGTCGCGCGTTGAGGCGTTGGAAGAGCGCTCCCCAAGCGCTCCGCCTCCGGTCCCGCCCGCGAGGAAGGGGACGAGCCAAGGGCCACGGCATCTTTGCTTCCCTGAGGGGGACCGATCGAGGGAATTCAGGTTCCCCATCGCCCCTGGCCAATGGTCGATATCTTTGGAACTCCACCCCATGGATTGGAATTTGGTGAATCCTCTCGGTATCATCATTGCATACGCCACTGTTTTTCATAATCGGCACTATCCTAGAGATCCGTTTGCCTAAAGCGGTTTTCCCCAAATTTGATGGTAGTCATCCTAGAGTTTGGAAGGAAAAGTGTGAGAAGTATTTTGCCATGTATCGGGTTCCCATACATCTTTGGTCCCCGGTTGCCACCATCCATTTTACGTGGTAGTGCTGCCCTATGGTTGCAAACTTATGAAGCCCAAACATTACGATATATCGTGGGTAGAATTGTGTGTTGCGGTTGAGTCCAAATTTAGGAGAGATCTATATCAGAACTCTATGAATGATCTTCTGCAGATCAAACAAACAAGTGATGTTCGGGAGTATTATGATAGATTTGAGCAGGCCATGCATAAAGTCTTAGTTCATAACAAGTCCTTGGATGATGTGTTCTTTGTCTCTAACTTTATGCAAGGTCTCAAGCCTGAAAATTAGAGCGACCATAATGTTGCATAAACCTAGGATTTGTTGATGTGGCTTTGCCTCTTGCCCTTATGCAGGCTGCAGTTCTGGAGGGCTAACCAAGGCACACCTTCAAGAGGTATCAAAAGGAATATCAGAAACCCATAGGCAGAACAGCTCCCTCTACTCAGGATGGCATTGCGGGGCCCCAACCCTTTGCTTTAGAGGATGGCAAACCCAAGTGGGAGGATAAACTATCCAAACTCGAGAACACAAAGGGAGACAGCAAAGGTCTATGTATGAAGTGTGGAGAAAATTGGAGCAAGACACATAGGTGTCTGATAAAGTCTCTACGAATGTATTGGAAGAATTGTTGGAGGCGGTTCGGCTCAAGCAAGACCGGGAGGATTCTCTAGAGGACTCTAGTGAGGAAGATGAGGCAATGTATAGTTTGTCTCACTTTTTCTTCTTGGCCGGTGTTCAAGGCAAGAGAACAATCAAATTGTCGAGGATTAGTGCATGACAAGGAAATTCTAATTCTCATTGACTCGAGGCAGCTCTTGCACCTTCATCGGTGACAAGGCTATACAATCTCTCAAGTGTCAAACGAGGAGGTACCAAGCTGTTTACATCACTTTGTAGCTAATGGCCGAGGAAAATAGTGAGTGACAAACAGGTCAGCGACTTTACTTGGTGGACTCGAGGGTCACACATTTACTCACTCTGCCGGGGTGCTACCCATAGCTTGTTTTGATTTGGTGCTTGGCATGGATTGGTGGAATCCTCTGACCCAATGTGGATTCCTTTGGAAGAGGAAACTATTGAGGTTCTCTCATGCAGGTGCAGTATTTCGAAAGGGCGGTAAAGATTCACTTTCTACACGCCCCAAGCTCAAGGCAAGAAAAATTAAAGGCTTAATCAAGAAAGGAGGTGTGGCCCGGTTGGTGCATTTGTGCCCAATTTCGAGGAATCTCATACTGAAACCATTCCTTGGCGAGTACAACGGCTCATTGACATCAATGCACCCTTATTTGAGAACCCCACTACTCTACCTCCAGGAAAGGAAGTTTGACCATCGATTCCTCTTATGCACGGTGTCAAGCTTTGTGAACATGAAACCTTATCGGTATTCTCCAACACGGAAGGATGAAATAGAGACAAGTCAGCGAAATGCTAGCCAATGGCATAATTCGACCAAGTCGAGCCCATTTGCATCACCGGTAATACTTGTCAAGAAGAAAGACGGCTCTGGCGCTTTTGTGTGGATTATAGACAGCTCAACAACATCACGGTGAAGAACAAATACCCACTTCCAATTGTGGATGAAGCGCTTGATGAAGCTGCATGGAGCTGCTTGGTTCACTAAATTGGATATGCGTTACGGTTATCATCAAATTAGGTTGTTGCCATCGATGAACCCAAAAGCGCTTTCAAAACTCATCATGGACATTGGGAGTTCGGGGTTATGCCATTCGGACTAACTAATGCACTGCTACCTTCCAAGCCCTTATGAACACAATCTTTCAAGCATCTATTAAGAAAATGTGTCTTGGTCTTTGTGGATGACATACTCATTTACAAACAAAACCTTGGAAGAACACCTAGATCACTTGCTTGAGGTCTTCTCCATCTTACACCAGCATCAACTATACCTGAAACAGTCCAAGTGTTCTTTTGCTCAGCCATCACTAGAGTATTTAGGGCACATCATTAGTGGTCAGGGTGTCTCCACTGATCCTAAGAAGACTACTGCTATAGCTAATTGGCCTACTCCTACCGACACCAAGCAATTAAGAAGTTTCTTAGGCTTATCGGGGATATTACAGGAAGTTCATCAAATCCTATGGAAGTCTTAGCAAGCCTCGTGATGCGCTAAAGAAAAATTCCTTGTTTCATTGGACTCCTCAATTCTGACTCTGTTTTGACACCTTTGAAACAAGCCCGGTGCTTGCTCGATTGCTTGGATTGCCTGATTTTTCAAAAGGGTTTCACATTGAAGCAGATGCTTACGCTACTGGGCATTGGTGCCGTACTATCTCGAGAACCATCATCCCATAGCTTACATCAGCCAAAGCATTGGGTCCCAAGGCTCAAGCTATGTCCACCTATGAGAAGGAATGCCTTGCTCTGATAATGGCCATCACTAAGTGGAAGTCATATTTACAACACAAGGAGTTCACCATTGCCACAGACCATCATAGTTTAGTTCACTTGGGTGACCAAAAACTGATGGAGGGAATGCAGCACAAGGCTTTTGTCAAGTTACTGGGTCTTCAGTACAAAATAGTCTATAAGAAGGGTTTGGTGAATAGGGCTGCTGATGCCCTCTCAAGGCAGCCAGTGCAAGAAACAAACATGGCTGTATCCACTATCACTCCCAAATGGCTAGAAATTGTTACTGCAGGCTATCAACAAGATGATCACAGTAAACAATTGTTGACTGAGCTGGCACTAACTGGAAGCAATGACAAAGGGTTTTCCTTAGTGGATGGTATCATTAGATACAAGGGAAGGATTTGGCTGGGCTCACATAAAGAAGCTCATCAGGCAATTTTGTTGGCCTTACATTCTAGTGGATTGGGAGGTCACAGTGGCATCACAGCCACTTATCAAAAGGTGAAGGCCCTGTTTGCTTGGCCACATATGAAGCAAGACATTAAGGATTATGTCTCAGCTTGTGAGGTATGTGCTCAAGCTAAACCAGAACACAGTAGATTACCTGGTTTGCTCCAACCTTTACCTGTTCCACAGTTTGCCTGGCACACCATTAGTCTTGATTTCATAGAAGGTCTCCCTAAGTCCAAATCATATGACACCATTAAGTTTGTGATAGATAAGCTGACCAAGTATGCTCACTTTATTTGTTTATCTCACCCTTACACTTTGCTTATTACGTGGCACAAGCTTTCCTTAACACCATTTACAAGCTTCATGGCTTGCCATCTGTGATCATATCTGATAGAGACCGTGTCTTCACTAGTTCCCTTTGGCAAGAACTCTTCAAACTCACCGACACCACACTAAATATGAGCTCTTCATACCATCCGCAAGCCCGACGGTCAAACTGAGCGCCTAAACCAATGTCTAGAGACATACTTACGCTGCATGGCTCAGGCTTGTCCTAGTAAATGGGTTCGAGTGGATTCCTTTGGCTGAGTTTTGGTACAACTCAACTTATCACTCGCACATGGTCCGACACCCTTTCAAGCTCTCTATGGTCACAAACCTCGACACTTTGGGATTTCAGTGAATGACTTTGTTTCACGTGCAAGACCTTGATCAATGGCTCAAGGATAGACAGGTCATGATGGATCATATTCAACACAACCTGCAGCGAGCTCAACAGAGAATGAAATCTCAGGCTGATAAAAATCGACAGGAACGAGCATTTGAGGTGGGAGATTGGGTTTATGTCAAACTACAACCATATGTGCAGCGTCTGTTCAAAAGACGCAGCAATCGAAGCTCAGCTACAAATATTTTGGACCTTATCTCATATTGCAGAAAGTGGGGTCAAGTGGCCTACAAGCTTGATTACCCGGCATCAGTCAAATTCACCCAGTCATACATGTTTCTCAACTCAAAAAGGCTCTTCCACCTCGGGTTCCTGTGTCTGCTGATGCTGAATTGCATTTGCTAACTGACTTTCTCAGTTTTTCTCCAAAGCAGGTGCTACAAACCCGTTTTCAGGCTGGTGGGTTCTCATGTCGTACGAGGCGTTGGTTCAACGGGAGTCTTGCCCTCCGCACTGGGCAACCTGGGAACTCAACTCCTCTCTGCCGGCGATCTTCACTTCAACACCTGTTCAACATTCGATTCTTGACATCGAGGACGTGCTTTCTTTGCTTAAGGAGAGGGGAATGTGACGACCTGTGTATCGTCACCCATATTCAGCTTAGTATTTCATATTTACAGCTTTTTTGGGCCTTAGAGCCATTGGGCGCCGAGTTGCCTTGGGCGGGCCATGTATCCGAATCCGATATACTCGCTGTGTGGGCGGTTGGGAGGACAGCGATAATGAACAATAACCATTCTTCCTTCTTCGTTCTTCCCAAGCAACTCTGCTCCCTGTGACGGCGCCGCCGATCACCTCCGCCGTGCGTGTACGCCGGCATTCTCTCGGCCAGTATCGTCACAGCGGCGAACTCGGAGTCGGGCTTGTCGTCGGAGGATATGCAACAGGTGGCGGCGAGGCAGGAGCCGGAGTAGGATTGCCGCCGCCATAGCCGCCGTAGCCCGCTTGTTGGCAGGACACGGAACCGACGAGCAGCGCGAGCACTAAGGTGCCGAGAACGGCGAGCTTAGCGGCCATCCCTTCTCTGCTCGAGTGTGTGACAACTGATATATCAGCTCGAGCTAGAGATGAATGGCCCGGAACGGCAGAGGAAGCTTGGAATGTTGCGATGAATGAAGGGGAGCTGCTGTGCTGCATGTCTATTTATAGCTGCGCTGCGCCTGCGCGGGAATCGGAATGTTTTTGGAGCGCACGTCGACGTCGTCGCAGCGTACCGCGACGTGCAGCGGTGCAAGAGTCAAACACTCAGCAGGAACGACATGGAGAGCACACAGCTAATAATAATAGCTCCCAAATTTGCACGAGAAGACTTTGCTAGTTACATTATTTTGAATCGCCATCAACCTCAAGCAACAAAGACTATGCATACAGCTATAACCAGGCCTTTTGCAGTTGGGAAATTTTAGCCTGTTAGCTGTCGGTCTACATGCATCTATGAATTTTCTCACTCCATTTTGCGTGTTTTTCAATCTAAAATTTAAATATTTGGTCAACAAAGAAGCATCTAAATTTAGATTCTTATAAACTGTGTAGCCAGCCAACAGAGTTATATATATAGAATTGTTGTACATAAATAAATTATATGAGAAATTTCGTATAGTTAAGCCAAATATTTAACAAAGGGAGTGTCGCCACCGACAACATTCAACATTAATTGCAGCAGTTGCCTGCTTCACTGCGGCGAGTCTAAGAGCATCTCGAGTAATTTTAAAAGTAATAGATAAATCAGAACGGGTATACAGGCATATGATTTGAAAATAGTTTAAGATTTCTAATGCAATGTCTTCTTATAACTTTTAGAAAGGAGATATGAAAAATAATTAAAGAAATTCAAATCATCACAACCACTTTTTGTATTTTCCTTCTCTCTTATTCTTCCTCACGTTCTTTCACCTCTAAATCGGTCGATTGGATGTGCACGTATTTTTCATGCAGTTAGATTGATTTTCACTAGTGCAAAATGATAGAAATTGAGAGGTGAGTGTGGTTTGAAAACTCTTATGCTCTCTTGTACAACGCATCTTATTGGGGAAAAATTAGGTGGGTACAGTATCTGACGATACTCTGCCTGCGTGCATACCCGTTCTGATGGAGGCCACATGAAGGCTGCCTACTCCCCCTCGCAAAAAAAAATACAATCGAAATACTTTCAAAAATTATATTTGACCATCTGTCTTATTTAAAAAGTTTATATATATTATAAAATAAATGAATCATTATTAAAGTATCTCATAGGATAAAATAAGTCATAATAAGATATATGATATTTATCTAAAAATTTTAAATAAGGCGAATGGTCAAACGCGATGTTTGAAAGTCTTATATTGGCGTTTTTTTCGGACGGAGGGAGTAACCAATAAAACAGGTACTTATTTAAACACCGAATAAGTTGTTTTAATTTTCTAAGGTTTCAAAGAAAAGGATTTTGAGAAACTACATCCGAAGCTTGTTTGATTGACACGATATTGAGCGGTTGAGGCATGGGTTTTCATATCATCGTGCCAAGCACCTCCTCTCCATGTTATTTAGGATCTTATTTTTGACATGGCTTAGGCTTCTCTACAAAAGGAGAAACCAGAGAAATTAAAGCTACGTTCTAGTGTCTTCGGTTTCTAGTGACAAAATACTTTTATTCATCTGTTTTATCTTGGTTTTGGCTTTATTAGAAGTTCTATATGTGCGTGTTTGGTTATGCATTTGACTAATATAAGCCGATAAGCCCTAATAAAAAGAAGTCCTGGCAAAAGAGAGAAAGCCACTTGCAAGTAGAGCCGAACAAAGTTTACGGAGCCAGAGAAAGGGGGGGAGAGGACACGTTTTTCATTAAGGGCTTTTTTTTTCACGATCAAGAGAAGACACGTTTTTTTATTAAGCAGGAGAAGAGTTTGCGTCACCGCAGAAATAACGAGAGAAGACACGTTTTTCATTAAGCAGGAGAAGAGTTTGCGTTACCGCAGAAATAACAAACTAACGCTAATCCCGGGATTAGCGAGCAAGAGCGAAGGCAAAAAACCAAAGAAACAGAAAAAGAAAGCGATCAGCGAACGCCGAAAAAGATGAACAGCTATAGCCCACGCCACCCCGGGAGGAGCGACTCCAGCCGCTTGAAC
Organism: Chrysopogon serrulatus; assembly: GCA_015844335.1. Classification (NCBI taxonomy): domain Eukaryota; kingdom Viridiplantae; phylum Streptophyta; class Magnoliopsida; order Poales; family Poaceae; genus Chrysopogon; species Chrysopogon serrulatus. Next base: position 166,678 of record JADLZL010002482.1, read on the forward strand.
CCGGAACGGCACCAAAGCCTTGCTTCGTCCAGAATCAACGAAAGAAGCTGCTGCACCGAGAGCGCCGTTCAGAGAACGTCCTAGCGTTCCTCTCCTTCGAGCATGCTGTACCGGGCCCTGTATATGGCTTTTAGCCAGGAACCGCTCCTTGCCTCGTTGCTTGACAAAGCACGGCGCTCCGGGGTCCGGGTACGCCTACGATCGACCAGAAGTAGGAGACGATCAGACGAGACAAATGCTGCCGTAGTACCGTGGGCCTGCGCACCGCTCAGTACGTATGCAATTGCGAATTCAGTTCTCAGACCAACAAAACGCACAAAAGCGGATACTTCTTCTGATTCCGGTCAAACATACACACAGGACATCGCATACATAGACACATGCACATGTGCGCTAAGTTACGTTCAGAAGCAGAGGACACGGGTGGACGCGTAGCGCCACGCACTGGTTTTTCACCACAACGCGAGACGGCCGGGTGGCATCACCGTCGTCACAGCACGGTACATACTTCACTACATAGAGAGCCCTTATACTAGCTACTACTAGTTCAGACGACCTGAGAAGCACACCATCACAACAGGCAGGCCGGTGGCGCAAAAGATCCGCGCACGCCGACGCGGACTGACGGATCGGACTCCGCCGCCGCCGGCAGCCGGCAGCCAGCAGGCCGGCAAACGAACATCACCTAGACCTTGGTGAAGCGGAGGTAGCCCTTCTTGGAGGGCAGGTCGGCGGTGTCGAAGCCCTGCGGGAACGTCTTCCTGGCCTCGTCATCGGAGACGCCGGGCGCGATGACGGCGCACTCGCCGGGCCTCCAGTTGGCGGGCGTGGCGACCTTCCCGCCGTGCTTGGCGGCGGTGAGCAGCGAGTCGACGGCGCGCAGCACCTCGTCCATGTTCCGCCCCGTGGTGGCCGGGTACAGGAAGCTCAGCTTCACGGCCTTGTCGGGCCCGACGACGTGCAGCGCGCGGGACGGCAGGGGCGCCCCGCGCGCGTCCTTCTCGTCGGGGTCCACCATGTTCAGCTGCCGGATGGCGTCGCGCGAAGGGTCCGCTAGGATCGGGTACGTCACCTTCGTCGGCCCATCACCAGCTGCAGTGTGCTGCTGCTTGGCGGCGTACGCCTCGATGTCCTTGGTCCACTCCTTGTGCGAGTCCACGTCGTCGCAGGAGATGCCCAGCAGCTTCACGCCGCGCTTCTCGAACTCCTTGGCGTACCCCGCCATCGCCGCCATCTCCGTCGTGCACACCGGCGTGAAGTCAGCTGTTGTTCGTTGCAAGTACATGTCATGACATGATGATTGCATCAGTACACATAAGATCGACAAAAGAATTAAATGTGCATGCAACCAAGCAACCAAGCAAGCACGTTACCGGGGTGGGAGAAGATGATGGCGTAGCCGTCGCCGACGTAGTCGTGGATGCGGATCTTGCCGTGGGTGGAGTCCAGCTCCAGGTTGGGGACGGTGTCGCCGATGGTCAGCCCCGGCATGGTGGCACCGATCGAGCTACGAGCTAGCTAGTACTACTACTACTGTGATGTTGGAAGACAGCTGCTGACTCCGCTTCGCAATGGGGGACCTGAGTGACTCAGAGAAGGAGCTGGAGCGTGCGCATATATATGTGGCCGAGCTCAGTGATAGACTGACCGACCGCGAGAAGTGGCACCCAGGCGCGGTGCATGGGCGCCGCGTAGCTAGCCTCGTGGCACCTGCCTCGGCCTCCGCCATTTGACCTGCCACCTAACTGCTCTGCTCGTCACT